>JAQZBX010107357.1:0-10662 GCA_029593785.1 Cabassous unicinctus
TTGTTTACGTTTGGGAGAAACAATCAAAACATGTTTTGTATCTGATGAGAAAGATCCAGGAGTAGGGAAATTTTGATGGAGCAGGAAGTAGAGGGTTCATCAGCAAAGTCCTTGGGTGGGTCAGGAGGGTGGCCTTAGCCAGGGGCCTGGAGAGTACCTCCATCCCAGCAGAAGTCCGAGTCTCGAGAAACAGACCGAGGGCTGGGCAGGTGTGGTGACAGTATGAGGGAGTCCCCAGCTGACTGCTTCTCAAGTGAGCCTCCTGGAGGAAGTAGGGGAGCTAGGCCCCCAGTCACAACCTGCAGCCTCACCCAGCCCCTGCCTGCTTCTTGGTGCCCAAAGGAACGGCTAGAATGGGGGCAGAGAGGGCTTTGAGGGGCTGGATCTGGAGCTGGGTAGTAGGGCTGCGCTACTTGCTAGTTGTGGGACTTGCATGAGTGGCTGGGTCGATTTCCCCAGCTGTCAAGTGGGGGCAGTAATAGCATCAACACCTCACCAGTTGGTTGTAAAGATGAAATGGGGTCTTGACATAGGCTTTGGGAGTAAAGACTTATTCTCTTTTCCTTCGGTGGGTAGGTGACCTGGCGTGGATGGAAGGTGAGGATTCCAGCTGGAGAGGTGAATTGGGGCCTTTGAAGAGTCTGTCTGGACCAGCGGAGCCCGTCTGGGCATGGGGAGTTTTAGCAGGAACAAGGGCAGACCACCCTCAAGAAGGCACCATGCTGCCGGCAAGGGCTGGAGGGAGGCTGTGCAGTCACGGAGTGTAGGTCTTGGGCAACAGGCTGGCGAGGTGCCAGGGGTGGAGGGAGCTGGGACAGTTGGTTCCCCCCACCCTGAGGGGTGTGCCGCCAAGCCTCAGAACGGGGGCCAGTCGGTCCTGCCCGAGAAGCAAGAAGCCTCAGGATGCACAGGGGAGGTGTTTGCCTCAGTGAACTAGCAACAGGCAGGAGTGAGTGCCCAGAGGAGCCTGCAGGCCAGGCCCGGACACAGCAGGTCATCTCTCTTGCTCAGCGCAAGTTGGGCTGCTTTAGACCATGGTCTCCGAGGAGGTGGAGTGAGATTTCAGGATTGCCTTGGCCTTCGACTCTCCAGGCATCTGGTGCCTCCACAGCTGCCTGCTTTCTGCCTTCCAATGTATTTTGATTGATTGGTTTAAATCAATAAGTGGTTTGCACGGTTCAACAAATATTGCCCAGCATGTGCCAGGCCCTTTGCTGGACAAGGGGGATGGACAGGGCCAACACTGTTTCCTGAAGGACCCCGGGCCAGTGCATGAGGATAGAGGGGGAACAAGCAGAGATGAAGGGTGACATCCTCGCTGAGACCTTAGAGCAAGGCACGGGTGTGGGCTAGGGCTTTCCAACATGATTGGAGGGATGATTTTAGGTGATACATGAAAGAACAATATTAAAATGTTATTTTAATGTATATTAGACAAAATGCAATTAGCACATCAAACATGATTTCACAGATACTACTTAGGAGGAGGCCAAGTTGGGTATTTGGTAAACAGAAGCAGATAAGTGTCTGAAGCAAAGACCAGGCTCGGTGATGAGTTCACAGCGAGAGTGTGGGAAGTGCCCAGGAACCAGGCTCCAGACAGCAGTGTGCGTGCAGATGGTTGTATCACAGTGCTAGAACTTTCCAGGACACACACAACTGCCAGCAGGGCAGGTGGCAGTGGGCAGTCTCCGGAGAGAGGGCTTTAGGCAAGGGCTTAACTTGGTCATAAGTGTTTTAGGAAGATTATTTTGCTACGAGTGAAGGATGGATAAGGGATGCTGGGAACTGAGGTAGGAGGCAGATTTAGGATGAAAGCTGGAGGCCTTGGCCTCTGCTGGAGAGAAGTGGATGGATTGAGGGAAAAGAAAGGTAGACTGGAAGGGACCTGGGGACCATTTTAGCCATTGTCAAGTGTACAATTCAGTGGTATTAATTACATTCACAATATTGTGCTACTACTACTAACATCCATTACCCCAATCTTTTCATACCCTCAAACAGAAACTCTGCACTTCTTAAGTAATTCCCTATTCCCCTCACTGCCTGGCCACTGATAACATGCAATCTGCTGTCTCATGGTATTTCATATAAACAAAATCAAATATTTGTCCTTTTGTGTCTGGCTTATTTCACTCAACATGTCTTCAGAGTTCATTTATGTTGTAGCATGTATTGCAACTTCATTCCTTTTTACAGCTGAATAATATATACCACATTTTATTTATCCATTCATTGGTTGATGGATGCTTGGGTTGCTTACGCTTTTTGGCTATTGTGAATAACGCTGCTATGGGTTGGGCTATCCATGGAACTGGGGGCAGGGCTGGAGGAAGGAACTGGTGAAGTCGGTATTTGTAGGTGTATGGTTACATCTACAATGGTGGAAGTGTTCTTTTAGCAAATGCTGCGGGGGCAGGTCACTGTGCAGGGCGTTGGGGGGTAGTATGTGGGAAAGGGCACACCTGGGGCATGCTTCTGTGGAATATGAAAGTGTTCATCTTGTCGTAGGGTATCATTGCAGTGGGTGGAGACCCACACAATAAACAAGAAAATATTAAACTCTCATCCTGGGGAGTCCTGCTGTGTTCTCAAACAGAGATGCAAGAGTCTCTCGAGAACATAGTCAGTGCCTAGTAAAAGACGGACAATATGTCAAGTCCTCAATATTAATGCATGTAACTGTGAACCTGATTCTTAAAAATTTGCAACTTAGTGCCTACCATGGGTTCCTTGTTCTGCATGATCTTACAATGATGGATACAAGCCATTATGCATTTTGTTAGAACCTGTAGAAGTGTATGGTACAGAATGTAAACCATAGACTATGGTTAGTGGCAGTGCTTCAATATTTGTTCACCAACTGTAAGAAAGGTACCATACTCATGTAAGATGCTATTAATAGGGGAAAACATGAGAGGGGGAGGATGTGGGGTATATGGGAATCCCCTATACTTTCAGTGTGACTTTTCTGTAACCTAATGCTTCTTTGAAAATAAAATGGGAAAAAAAAAACAACAACACTGGGGGAACATACAGAAGAAATTGTCACTGTACATAAAATATAACAGATCTTACAGGGATGAAAGACACAATGCAAAAAAATTGTATTTTATTTTGTATTTTGTATTTTTTAATTATTTTTATTTATTATTGCTTTGCTTTGGGGGAGGTTTTGGATTGCAGAAGAGCCACAGCTGTGGCAGAGGAAGATCACTGGTGCGGGGTGTTGGTGGTGGGAGGATGTGTGTGTGTGGGTGTGCCTGGGGCATGCCTCTTTGGAAATCTGTTCAAGTGGTCATGGGGTGTTGTCTCAGGGGGTGGAGACCCAGAGAATAACTGACAGAATATTGAATTCCTATCCAGGGGAGTCCTACTTTCTCTCATAGAGTGGCAGTTATCTCTAGAGTACATGGCAGCGCCTAGTGAAGGAGGACCGACCATACTCCAGGCCCTTGATACGGATGCTTGTACTTATGAACCTTGTTCTTGTGAAATTCAAACATAGCCTAGTAATAAATATTGCCTAAGAGTTACCTCCTGAGAGCCTCCTTGCTGCTCAAATGTGGCCTCTCTCTAAGCCAAACTCGGCATATAAACTCACTACCTTCCCCCCCACCCCTGGCCTGGACCATGACGCCCAGGGATAAGCCTCCCTGGCTCTGAGGGATTATTACCAAACACCAACTAGTGATGCATTTGGAAAATGACCTTGATCAGAAGGGGGAAATATGAAATACAAATGAGTTTTTATGGCTAAGAGGTTTCAAAGTGAGTTGGGAGGTCATTCCAGAGGTTACGCTTATGCACGTCTCAGGAGGAACTCCCTGACTGCTACAATAAACAGTGCCTCAAGCAGGGAGGATCCTGAGGGCTCTAGAGACACCTGGACACTATAGGCAGGGCAGACAACCCCAGGAATTCTACACCCTAGCAGTGGACCTTACCTTGGAAAATATGATAACCTATCCCTCCAAAGTATCAGAGTTAGACTCATTACAATTTTCCTACACACGGTTCTTATGCTCCTTTTAATTGAACCTATAATTAGCACTATACCCATTATATGTGTCCCAGAGACTTAAATCTTCAGGCTGTTCATATGCTGGTTGAGCCCTGAATCTCAGCAGAATTGCAGCCAACATCTACTCTCCAGTTCATCAGACTTGCCCAGGACAACTAACAAAAGGATGACAATGGACAATGCCCATTCCAAAAACAGTATCTACAACTGCAAGCAAGACAGTTCAACCCATCTGCCGTATGGAATCTCAGTCCCCTCTCAGTCAGAAGCAGAGTGGGCATCACCATCCCAAATCCTCAATATTGAGGAGTGAACAAACATAAGGGGGGAATGCAACTATGAACTGAAGTAGACTTATTATCATTCTTGTAATGGAAGAACTTGTAACATATTTAGGGCAATGGTTACCAGAACTTCTGAGGGGAGGGAGAAGGAAGGACAGGTGTAACATGGGACATTATTGGGACATTGAAATTGTTCTGCATGACATTGTAATGCCAGATACAGGCCATTATACATTTTGTAAAAACCTATAAAATTGTGTGGTGTGAAGTGTAAACCATAATGTAAACTATAGACCATGGTTAGTAGCTATACTTCAATAGGTGTTCATTAAGGGTAGCAAATGTACCACACTAATGAAAAATGTTGTTAATGGGGAAAAGTGTGGGAGGGGGAGGAGGTGAGGTATATCGGAATCCCCTATATTTTAAATGTAACATTAATGTAATCCAAAGCTTTTTAAAAAATAAAATTTGAAAAAAAGACAAAAAGGATGCTAGAGTTTGTCAAACGCCTTTTCTGCATCAATCAAGTTGATCATGTAGTTTTTTCCTTTGTTTTGTTATTGTGGTATATTACATTGATTTTATTATGTTGCACACCCTTGCATACCTGAGATAGATCTTACTTGGTCATGGTGTATAATTCATCTGATGTGCTGCTGGATTTGGTTTGCTAGCATTTTGTTGAAGATTTTTGCATCTATATTCATAAGGACTATTGGTCTGTAGTTTTCTTGTGGTTACTTTTTCTGGCTTTGGTATGAGTGATGGCCTCAGAGAATGAATTAGAGACTGTTCCCTTCTCTTCAATTTTTTGGAAGACTTTGAGCAGGATAAGTGTTAATTCTTGGGATATTTGGTAAAATTCACTTGTGAAGCCATCTGGTCCTTGGCTTTTCTTTGTTGGGAAGTTTTTTAGATTAAAACAATGAAATGTTTAATTAGAGAAGTTGTGAGTTTACAAAACAATCATGCATAACATACAAGATTCCCATATACCAACCCACCACCAATGCCTTGCATTGTTGTGGAATATTTGTTACAATTGATGAACTAGCATAGAAATATTACTACTAACTATATTCTACAGTTTGTTAGGTGTTTTTTCCCATAAACCACTGGGGCAGTTTGAGATTTTATGAATCCCCAAAAGAGAAAGATCACGTTTGTAAACTAATCTATTCCTGTCGGTGTGATACCCTTTGAGGGACCTTTGATTAGGTTACTTGATAAGATCAATTTAGGGCTTTTGACTAGGCTGTGTCAGTAAGGCATAACTCAGGTTGGGTATCTGCCCCCTTGCTGGGTCTGATATAAATGGAAACACAGAGAAAGACTGATTGAGACAGACACAGGAAGAGAGCTCTGTCATTTTTGATCCTGCCATGTGACAGAAAGGAGAAGGCTCAAACAGCTGAGGCCCCAAGGAGAGATGAGCCATTTGCCTGAGGCTTACAGCTGAAATTGGAAAGAGAGCAGAACAGCTCAGACTGATATAGGAAGCCCTAAGATACAAGCCCTATGCCAGTTTGCAGCTGAAATCAGGAAGAAAGCAGAACAACTGAGCCACAGAGAGGAAGCCCACTTGGGAAGGAGAGATTGCCCACCATCTTGCTTCAACACATGGCAGCTGACTTTGGTGAGATAGCACCTCTTATGGTGCTTCCAGGGGTGGTGCTGGTCAGATCACATAGTCCAAGAGGGACCCTATGGCTGGCCAGCCACTACCTTCTCAAACATGTCTGCCACTGTCTTTGGGGAGAGGTAGCCCACTACTGCACAGTGGTCCCAGTAACTGCTACCATGAGGAAAGTATTCTGGGTTCTCAGGACAAAACCAGGCCTCTTAGAACCTGTAAGAAGTGAAAATGGAGTTACGTACCAAAAACACAATAGTATTGGCATTTATAGTTACCTATATGGTTACCTTTACCAGAGGTCTTTCTTTTCACCACTTCAATCCACAATCTAATGTCCTTTTCTTTCCATCTGAAGAATTCCCTTTAACTCTGCTTGTAGGGCAGGTCTAGTGGTGTCAATCTCCTTCAGCTTTTGTTTAGTGGGGGATGTCTTAATTTCCCCCTCATTTTTAAAAGAAAGTCTTGCTGGATATGAAATTCTTGGTTGGCAATTTTCTTTTAAGCACTGTTAGTATTTTGTCCCACTGCCTTCTTGCTTCCATACTTTCTGATTAGAAATCAGCACTTAACCTTATTGGGATTCCCTTGTACTCATTGCTTTTCTCTCACAGTTTTCAGAACCCTCTCCTTGTCCTAGGCATTGGATAGTTTGATTACTTGTGTCTGGGCATGGTTCTCTTTGAGTTTATCCTGTTGGGATTTGTTTGGCTTCTTGAATGTGCATATTCATGTATTTCATTAAATTGGGATGTTTTCTGCCATTATTTCTTTGAATATTCCTTCTGCTCTTTTCTCCTTTATGAAACTCCCATAATATGTATATTGGTACACTTGATGGTGTCCCACAGTTCTCTTACACCATTTTATTTTTTTAAAGATTTATTTCATTTATTTCTATCACCCCCTCATTGTTTGTACTCGCTGTCTGCACTGTTTTCTTTTTAATTGTTTTCTTTCTGCTCCTCCTGTGTTTTCCTTTTATCTCCTTAAGCATATTGTAAATCATTTTTAAAATCTTTGGTATGTCTTAACTGTGGTCCTCTTTGTAGATGGTTTCTGGATTTTTATTTTGTTCCTTTGCATGGGCCATCATTTTCTGTTTCCTTGTTTATCTTGTAATCTTTTGTTGCACACTGTACATTTTAGCATTTTAAAGCTTTAACTCTGGGATTTAGTTCCTGAGCTGGCTGGTCCTTAAGTTTTATCTACCTAGTCATATGACATAGACTTCCAAAAAGTGCCAGGCACTAACAAAAACAAACCAAAGCATAAAGCACCTTTCAGACTGCAAATTGACTCTGCTTTGGCTGTTGGTTTCCGTCAGTGCTTAGCCCTCATATTAAATGATATTAGTCTGAGCCTGTGTGGAGCCATGGTGTCTGCTTATTTTCTTGGGCTTGTGTTTATTGGTGGCCTTAGGAATTCCACCCATTTATGTTTACAGTAGTTCCAACGCCCCCATATTCTCTTTGAAATAGACTTCCATCCCCTCCTGGGTGTTCTGTTGTATGAGTTAATGCAGGTAGTCCTTTGCCCAAGGCTGTTTTGACTTAACTGTTTCTTTCACTGCTTTAGTTGTCTGCAGGCTGCTTCTCTGCCTTCAGAACAAGTTGTGGGAAGATGAACCCAAGACAAGTTTCCTGGTTCAGTCTTTAGGCTTCCAGTGGATAGACTGGCACTGACATACAGGCACTCCAGTACATGCTTAGTGGACACTCCCTCTGGAATGGGGCCAGTGACCCACAATGAGAGTACAGGCTGACTCCACACTGCTCCGGAAAGGAGTAGGAGAGGGGATAGCAGGGGCACCTACTGTTTTTCAGGCTCCTTTTTCTCGAGTCGGCACTTGCCCAGTTAAACTGTTTTCTGGAGTATTGAGGAAGCTCTGCCAGTTTTTGCTGGCTGTTAAGAGATTCTGTGCGGGGATGGTATTCTGAAATGTCTTATGCTACCGACTTGGTAGACCAGTCCATGGGATAAGGTGACTTTTGATGAAACATTTTAAGGAAATCCTAAAATAAGTACAGAGTCAATTCTGAGGCAAGTGCATCCCAGGAAGTGGCAACCACAGTGCAAAGGCTGGTGCAGGTAGAAGCTTGGGCAAATTAAAGGAATTTCAGAGACCAGGGACAGAAGCAGAATGACAAGAGAATGGTGAGAGAAAAGGCCAGAGCGGGGCAAGAGGCTATTCCTATCACGTAAAACTTTGGCTTTTACCAACAGAGATAGAAGCCACTGGCAGCTTCCAGCTGAGGGAATGACCTGATCAGACTTGTTTTATAGGGATTATTCTGACTGCTGTGTAGAGTGTGCACAGAGGTGGGGGAGCAAGGATGACGCAGGGAGTCTACTGGCGAGGTTACCGCAATGGTCTAGGCCTGTGGTAGTTTGCCTCCTGGACTTGCACCTGTGTTGTCCCTTCCCACACTGTATTAGGGTGGGTCTGTGTGACCAACAGAATCTGACAAAAATGATGGTCTATCACTTCTGAGATCAGGTTTAAAAAAAAACCTATAGCTTCTGTTTTAGTCAGCCAAAGGGGTGCTGATACAAAGTACCAGAAATCTGTTGGCTTTTATAAAGGGTATTTATTTGGGGTAAAAGCTTATAGTTACAAGGCCCTGAAGAGTCCAATTCAAGGCTGCTTTCTCACCAAAGTCAGCTGCCACGTGTTGAAGCAAGATGGCAGGCTTCCTCTTTCTCTTGAGGCTCTATGGGTACAGGTTCTTCCTGATTTCAGCTGTAAGCTGCCATTAGGGCTTGTCGCTCAGGGCTTCCTATATCCAGCTCCTGGCTTAGGGCTTGTTTCATTCCAGGCTTTCTCAGCTGCTCAGCTGCAAACTATCAGGCAAATGGCTCATCTCTCTTCCCACGGCCACAGGATCAGCGTTCTCTCCCCTTCTATGTCTATGGAGCGCTCCCTCTTCCCGCGTCTTCTTCCATGTGCCTTCTTGAGTGTCCGTTTATATAGGCCAAAGGTGGCGGAGACGCAACAGGAGATACACCTTACTGATGTAGCCCAATCAGAAGCCCTAAATTAATTTTCTCGAGTAAACTTAAAGGCCCCTCACCGAAGCTAATACAATCAAAGGGCATCACACCAGAGAAACAGACCAGTTTACAAATAGAATCCTTTTTCTTTCTTGGGAATCATAAATAATATCAAACTGCCACAGCTTCCTGCTTGGTTGCTGCTTTCTCGTAGATCATTCACTCTGGGGAAGCCAGCTCCCAGGTTGTGACCTGTTCTATGGAAAGGCCCACTTGGCAAGGAACATGCATGTAAGAGCTTGGAAGCAGATCCCCCAGTACCAGTGGAGGCTTCAGAGACTGCAGCCTCCCGACATGTTGACTGCAACCGCACAAGAGACCCCAAGTCAATACCACTCAGCTAAGCTGCTCCTGGATTCTTCAGAAATTGAGTGAGGTAGTAAACATCTGTTGCTTTAGCTGCTAAGTTTTTGGGCAATTTGTTACACTGTAATAGATATACAGTGATGAGGGCTTAGACCAGGTAATAGTCTGGTGAGTAGGTGGATGTTGGATACACTTTAAAGGTGGAGTTTGATATTTAGGCATTTGGCCTGAGAAATAAGGTGACCAATAGTGCCAGACTAGTGAGGTGAGGAAGACAGCAGGGAGAAGGTAGAGAGAGATGGCGAGCAGTTTGGAAGGTCAAGTCTGAAGATTTATTAGACATCCAAGTGGAGAATCCAGGAGGCAGTCACACAAATTGAGTTCAGAGAAGTCAGCATTTGGATGGTATTTAAAACCAGCAGTTTGGTTTGAGATCAGAAGAGTGAGTGTAAACAGAAAACAGAAGAGGTTCAGGACCTTGGCCCCTGAACACATTTAACAATTAAGAAAAGGAGAATGAGCATCCAAAAAGGAAGCAAGCCACAAGAATGAGGAGTCCTGCGTCTCAAGTGAAACGTTAAGGGAAGGAGGGGAGTGTTCAGGGGGCTCACTTCTGAAACACTGGTAAGACGAAGAGCCAGCCAGTCCCCCCTGGCACTGAGGAGAATGGCAGCCACCTTGACAAGAGGGACAGCAGTGGAGAGGCTGGGATGAAGGCTAACTGGAATGGTATGCAGGGAGAACGGACGTGAGGAAGGGGGGACGATGACCTCACACACTTTTCGGCAGTTATGCTCAAGATAGGGATGCTTGCTGGGAAGGGACACGGGGTTAAGGAGGGTCTTTATTTTTAAGGCTGCTATTAGTATGGTATGGTTGTATATTGATGGGAATAATTCAGAAGAGAGAGGGCATACTATTCATGGTGAAGTCAAGGAGGCCTCTAAGGTTTTGACGTGAACCCCTGGAAGAATGGACATGGAGAGTTCTGAGTTGGGGATTACTGGTGGAGTAGGTGCAGGCTGGGGCATTCAAAAGGACAAGGGACACTGCTGTGGTGGGCTGGCGTGAGAGCTGCAAGGCCATAAAGGCCTCGGCCTAGAGCCAAGGGCACAGTCTCCCTCACTGGGCAACACTGTCCCGGGGCAGAGAGGATACCCGGCAGGGCCCAGAGTACTGCAGAAGCTGTGAGCAAGTCTAGGACAGCTCATGACCCTACTGGAATGGTGAGAAAACAACTCTGGCTTTGTAGACTTGGTTTCACAGTGGACTTTATTGGGAAATGTTAGTGTACAAAAATTCAAATTCATAAAATTTAAATAAGACACTGAAATTATACCTTGTAGCTATAGTAATCA
>JAQZBX010107358.1:0-10662 GCA_029593785.1 Cabassous unicinctus
GGGAGAAACTGAGTTCCAGAGTTAACATATCAGAATATTCAAACATCCAGACTTCAACAACAAAAAAACACACAACATACAAAGAAACAAAAAGAGATGGCCCACTCAAAAGAACAAAATGAAATGAAAGAAACTATCCCTGAAGAAGTCCAAACATAGGAAAAACTAATCATAGTTGTTAACTTAATTCTTAATAAGTTCAGTGAACAAAAGTAAAATATGGAAAATAAATAAAGTAAACCAGGAAAACAATGCACGAACAAAAGGAGGAATTAGAAAATTTGAAATGTGCCAAACAGAAATTCTGCAGCTGTAAACCAGAAAAACTGAAATAAAGAAATATTCTAGAGTGGTTCAACAGCAGATTTGAACAAGTGGAAGAAAGAATCAGTGAACTTGAAGGTTGGATAACTGAAACTATTCATTCTGAGGAGCAGAAAGAAAATAGAATGAAAAAAACTGTGAACAAAGCCTAAGGGACCTGTGGATATCATGAAGGATACCAACATTCTCACAATGAGAATCCCAGAAGGAGGAAGAAAGAGAAAGGGGAAGAAAGAATATTTGACAAATAATGGCCACCCAAAACTTCCCAAATTTGATGAAAGACATGAATATACGCATTCAATAATCTCAGTGAACTAAAATAGGATAAACTCAAAGAGATACACACTGCAACACATAGTCAAACTGTCAAAGCACAAGGACAAAGAAAGAATCCTAAAAGCAGCAAGAGACCAGAGAGTCATCCTACAAAGTACCCTCAGTAAGATTAAGTACCAATTTCTCATCAGAAACCGTAGACGCCAGAAAGCAGTGGGATGACATATTTAAAATGCTGAAATGAAAAAAAATAGTCAAGAATTCTTAAAAAGTAGGGGTAAAATCAAGACATGCACAGATAAACGAAAGCTAAAGGAATTTGTTACAACTATACATGCCCTGAAATCTAAAAAGGGTCTTTCTAGATAAAAGGAAAGAACACTAGACAGTAAGTTGAAACCACTTTGTATGGAACACTACTTTTTATTACAATGATCCAAAATACAAATTTATTAAAAAATCATCATATTTCTATGTTATAAGACACACAAAATATAAAGATGTAATCTGTGGCAACTTAAAGAGGGGGGAAGAGGTGTATCCTGTTGAAATTAACTTGATATCAATTCAACCTAGATTTTCCTAAATTTAAAATGTTCAATGTAAACCCCATTGTAGCCATAAAGAATATATCTTTAAAAAAAAGCAGAAAAGGAAATGTGTCGGGGATTAAACTGTTTCAATACAAAATGTCAACTATGCAAAAAATAAGGCAGCAATAGAGGTAATTAAGGGCAAAAGACACACACAAAACAAATGGTAAAATGGCTGAAGTAAGCTTTATCAGTAATTACTTTAATGTAAATCTAAATGGATTGAATTCTCCAATCAAAAGGCAAAGATTGGCAGAATGGAACTTTTAAAAAGTATGATCAAACTAAATATTGTTACAATAGACTCACTTTAGACTTAAAGACAAATAGGATCAAAGTGGATGGATGAAAAAATACTACATATACATAGTAATCAAAGGAGAACTAGAGTGGCTATAATAAGATCAGAAAAAAATAGACTTTAAGTAAAAAATTGTTATAAGAGACAAAGAAAGACACTAAATATAAATAAAAACTCAATCTAACAAGAAGATATATATCAATTATAAACATTTACACTCCTAATAGAAGAACTCCAAAAATGAAGCAAACATTGGCAAAATTGAAAGTAGAAATAGTTCCACAATAAGAATTGAAGAATTCAATACACCACTTTCAATAATGAAGAGAACATCGACACTTAAGATCAATAAAGAAACAGAAGATTTGAACAATGCTATCTATAAATCAGCTAGATCTAACAGACATATAGAGAACACTCTACCCAATAACAGCAGAACACATATTTTCTCTAGTGTACATGGATCACTCTCTAGGATATACCACAAAATAAGTCTCAATAAAATAAATATAAAAAATATTGGAATCTACAAAACATCATCTCTATCCACATTGGAATGAAGCTAGATATCAATGACTGAAGGAAAACTGGAAAATGGACAAATAAGTATAAATTTTTGAAATGTACTCATAAATAACCAATTACTTAGAAGAAATTATAAGGGGAATCAGGATGTTTTTAGAAACAAATGAAAAAGAAAACACAACATGCCAAAATTTATGAGATGTAACAAAGGCAGCACTCAGAGGGATATTTATAGCTGAAAATACCTACACTAAAAAAGAAGGAAGATCAGATTTCAAATCAATATCTAACCTCGCATTTCAAAGGACTAGCAAAAGAAGAACAAACTAAAGCTAACGTTAGTATAGTGAAGGAAATATTAAAGATTAGAGCAGAGGGGGACAAATGTGGCTCAAATAGTTGGGCGTCCGTCTCCCATATGGAGGGACCTGGGTATGATCCCCGGGACCTCCCGGTAAAAATTTAAAAAAGAAAAATATGGAAGGCACACGGGCCACCAGACCCCGTGTGCGGGTGAGCTGTCAGGCCCCATGCGCGGGTGCGCCACCAGGCCCCAGGAGCAGGGGAGCCCCCCAGGCCCTGTGCACGGATGAGCCATCAGGCCCTGCACGCAGGTGCGCCACCAGGCCCCGCGAGCATGTGAGTCGCCAGGCTCCGCAAGCCACCCAGTAAGATAACGATGTAACAGGAGAATGACACAAGGGAGAGCCAAGGTGAGACGTGCCGAAAAACCAAGAACTAAGGTGGTGCAGGCGGTAGGATGCCTCTCTCCTACATCGGAGGTTCCGAGGATTGAATCCCAGTGAAGACAGAAGGATGAGAAGAGAAGGCAGAAAACAGACACAGAGAGTTACCCAGCGAATGGACACAGAAACAGCAAAAACAGTGGGGGGCAGTAAAAATGGATAAAAGCAAATAGATAACTAAATCCTTTAAAAAAATAATAATGTTTCATGGTTGTAAAATAAAAAAAAAAAGATTAGCGCAGAGACAAAAGAGAGAACAGAAAAATAGGAGAAGCAATGAACCTAAAAGTTCTTTGAAAGTTCAATAAAACTGACAAACCTTTAGCTAGATTGACAAAGAAAGAAAGAACAAATAAATAAAAGCAGAACTAAAAGTGGGAAAATTTCTGCTGATTTTTAAGAGATTATTAGGATTATCAGAGAATACTAGGAACAATGGTTCACCAACAAATCAGAAAATCAAAAGAAATGAATAAACTCCTAGAAACCAAAATTTACCTAAATTGACCCAGAAGAATTAGAAGATCTGATCACAACTATAACAAGTAAAGAGATTAAAGCAGTAAGTAAATAAAAATCCTTCCACAATGTCCAGGACCAGATGGCTTCACTGCTGAATTCCACCAAACATTCACAAAGGAATTAACACCAATCCTTCTCAAACTCTTCCAAAAAACTGAAAAGAAGAAAACTCTTCCTAACTCATTCTATGAAACTAGGATTAATCTGGTAGATAGAGACAGTACAAGAGAAGAAAACTATACATAAATTTCCCTTATGAAGAGAGATGCAAAAATCCTCAACAGAAAACTAGCAAATCAAATCCAACAGCATATTAAATGGATTCTATATCATGACTAAGTAGAACGCAAGAGAGGTTCAGCATAAGAAGATCAACCAATGTAATGCACCACATTAATCGAATAAGGAAATAAATCCCACGATCATTTCATTTGACTTAATCCAAACACACTTTCATGATAAAAACTATCCAGAAAAATAGGAATACAAGGGAACTTCCTCAGTATGATAAAGGACAGATATGAAAACAGGAAATTTAACATAAGTCACGTTGGCTCCAAGAATAAATGAGTCACTTCAGATATTAAACCTTGGACTTAAAAAAAACACTCTTTCATTTGGAAAAAGGCTCTGCTTACTCCACTTGAACTCACTGTCATCACCAGATCAGGAAAAAAATGGAAACTGCTGTGGGAATCATAGAGGGCCCAAGAGAAAAACAACAACAACAACAACAACAACAAAAACCAATATTACATGCAATGATGAAAAACTACAAGTTTTTCCTCTAAGATCAAGAATAAGATATGGATGTTCACTTTCACCACTGCTATAAACATTATACTGGAAATTTTAGGCAGAGCAATTAGGCAAGAAAAAGAAGTAAAAGTTGCAAATTAGAAAGGAAGAAGCAAACTCTCTCTATTAAGAGATGATATGATCCTTTATATGGAAAATCCCAACAAATTCACAAGAAAACTAATAGCGTTAATAAACAAATTCAGCAAAGTCACAGGCAATGAACATTCCCAAAATGGAAATTAAAGAAACAATTCCATTTACAATAGCATCTAAAAGACCAAACTACCTAGGAATAACTTTAACCAAGCAGGTGAAGGATTTGTAAAGTACAAACCATTGCTGAAAGAATTAAAGACCTATATAAATGGCAAGATATCCCATGTTCATGGATTTGGAGATTTAATATTAAGATGGTATTAATACACAAAGTGATATACAGATCCAATGCAATACATATCAAAATCCAAGCAGACATTTTGTAAAGATGGAAAAGCCAGTACTATGGAAACACAAGTGATCTCAAGTAGCCAAAACAATCTTGAAAAATAAGAACAAAGTTGGAAGTCTAACATTTCCCAACTGTGATACTTACGACAAAGCTACAGTAATCAAACAGCGTGGTACTGACACAAGAACAGACATATAGACCAATGGAATCAAATTGAAAATAAATTTAAATAAACCCGAACATATATGGCCAAATGATTTTTTACAAGGGTGCCAATCCACTCAAGGGAAAAGAATCGAAAATTCAACAAATGGTATGAGAAAACTGGACGTCTCCTGCAAAAGAATGAAGTTGTACCTCTACCTCATGACACAAACAAAAATTAACTCAAAATGGAGCAAGGACCTAAACTAAGAGCTAAAACCTTAAAACTCTTAGGAGGAAACTTAAGGGAAAATGTTTGTTGTCTGAGATTTTGGCAATGATTTCTTAGATAAGATACCAAAAACATATCAACGAATGAAAAAAAAATTGGTCAAAACACTTCATCAAAATTTTAAAAAATTTGTATATCACAGAACATTGTGAAGAAAGTAAGAAGATAATCTGCAGAATGAGAGAAAATGGTTGTGAACCATATGTCTGATAAGCCTTTACTATCCAGAATATATAAAGAACTGCTAGCACTCCACAACAGAAGGACAATCAACATAATTAAAATTGGGCCAAGGACTTCAACAGACATTTCTCCAAAGAAGATGTGCAAATGGCCAATAAGTACACGGAAAGATAACATTGGTCATCAGGGAAATCAAAACTGCAAAATACCACTTCATACCCAATGGTGTGTCTGTTATTAAAAATAAATAAAAACAAAAATAACTCTTGGAAAGGATGCAGAGAAATTGGAAACTCTTGTACATTGTTGGTGGGATTGTAAAATGATGCAGCCACTGAGGAAAACCGTTTGGCACTTCCTCAGAAAGGTGAACATAGAGTTACTATAGGGCCCAGCAATCCCATTCTAGATATATATACCCAAAAGAATTGAAAGCAGGGACTAGAACTGGTATTTGCACACCCATGTTCATAGCAGCATTATTCACAAAAGCAAAAAGGTGGAGGCAACCCAAGTTTACATCAACAGATGAATGGAGAAACAAAGGTGGCATGTACTCACAATGGAATATTAGTCAGCTGTAAAAACAAAAACAATCAAACAAGACAAAGTCCTGATATATGTTATAATACGGAAGAACCTTGAAGATGTAATGTTGAGTAAAATAAGTCAGATACAAAAGAGTACATACTATATGATTTCACTGATATTAAATGCTAAGGATAAGCAAATTAATAGAGAGAGAAATTAGATTACAGCTTACCAGGGGCTGTGGAGTCTGGAATGAGTAGCTAATGCTTAATGGGTACAAAATTTCTGTTTTCAGTGATGAAAAAGTTTAGTAGTGGATGGTGGGGATGGTAGCACAATATTGTGAATGTAACTAATGCCATTGAATTGTACACTTGAAATTAATTAAAATGGGAAATTTTGTATTGTATATATGTGACCAGTATAAATGTGAAATTAAAGAAAAACAGGCGATGAAACAGTAGAGACTGAGAAGGAACAAATGGAGAGGCAGAATGTAGAGTCAGGAGAGCCAAGACAGGTGAATTTTTCAAGATGAAAGGATTGTAAAAGTTTGAAATGTTGATAAGAAGTCAAGCAGAAGACTGAAAAATGCCCACTGAATTTATTAATACTGGGGGTCATTGGTGATTCTGGCAAGTTCAGTTCAGGTTGAATAATAAAAGACAGAACTCAAATGGAAGGAAAGATTTGAACAGTTCAAGGAAAATGTTAAAGGTATAGCACTTGAGTAAATAAAGGATTTACACTCAAAGGATTTATCTCTAAGTGAATTTGGATTTTCTCCTTGGAGCACTAACAGGTAAACCAGTGACCTGAAATTCTTAATTTAGGATTAAAACTTAAATTATCTCCCTGGTCCAAGGATAATTTGGCTTTATCTAATATAGACCAATTGGGGAAATACTCATGGAAAGCTGCTTCATCCTTCTGTAATAAATTGCAAGTCAGTAGCCCTCAAGATACAAATTGTATACTTGAAAGAAAGAATACTGATTCTATAACCATGGGTGAATTCATCACTAAAATTACTTTATTTGCATAAGAATGCAAGTTTTCTATCTAGATTTTATTGTTGTTTATATTATTATCAGAAGAAAATTTAGTAAGCATTTTCTTTAAAGATCTAGGTAGAGAGAAAAATTCTAATTAAAAAATATGAAAAAAGATACTACAGGGGAGCAGATGTAGCTCAAATGGTTGAGCACCTGCTTCCCACAGATAAGGTCCCAGGTTCGAACCCTGGTACCTCCTAAAGACAAAAATAAACAAATGAAAAAACCAGCTCTCACTGGGGAGTGGATGTAGCTCAGTGATTGAGCACCTGCTTCCCATGTATGATGTCCTGGGTTCAATCCCTGATGCCTCCCAAAAAAAAAAAGATAAAAAAAATAAAATTACCTAGGTAACAATTAACAATTATAAAACCAAATATTAGTTATGCTTTCTAATGCTAGCCTTTAACCACGTGGCTGGTGCTATAACCCTTGTAGGATGGAAACCACTGAGTTTTAGCTCAACAGTGTTAGTATTGGGCATCTTCTATTTCATCAGTTTGAATACAATCCTTCTCAGTACTTCTATCCCCAAGGACACCCTGTACCACACAGCCCCCTGGCCACACACACACTTACTCTCCCCGAGTAATAGAACCAAAACTAAACTAATCCTGAGATATTTCCACCATAATAAGGGATTTTTTTTTTAATGAGGGAAATAGATAAATGTCAAACTATAATGATAACATTTTAGATATCATGGGTGTTATATATGGGTAAAATGAGGGAAGGCCTGACTTATAAAAAATGTATTAAAAATAATTCTGAATCTACAGTCTAACTGTAATAGTAATTCTCTTGAAAAAATTTTCAAAAATAATAATTATATTGATCCTACCCCTCACAATTTCTTTCAATAATATTTGAAACTGGGAATAACTTCATTTAAAAAAATGACAAGCACAAATGTCATCATCAAGTTTCAATACACTTGTTTTGTTTCATTCTTTTCAATCCCCATATAATTTCCCATTTCAGATGCAAAGAGGATTTTGTCTACTGTCACCCCTTTAGAGATTGCATTCCTGGTTAGTTACCCTACTTTAAGAAGAAAGCTGTCTGAGAAGGACAGAAAACAAAATGAAGCAAGAGGCTTTACAAATTTCAATTATCATGTCAGAAGTACAAATTCCACTTCAAAAAGAAAAATGGGTGCTTTCAAACTTGAGACAGCTTTCCTTATTGAATAGCCTATTAATTGTACAGTTAGTTAAATGCTGTTGTATCACAACAGTAAATCGATAGCTGCTAACATTTTTTCCAGCTTTTCTTCTAAATTTCAAATACAGAAGAAATTGCAGATTAATAAATCCTTTGAAATAATATAAGAAATAACCTTGTTCTTGTAAAACACAAACAAAATATAACTTAAGATGTCTATATTGAGTGTAATATAAATTACAATGACAGAAAAAGAACCACCTAAAAGCAAGCTTATGATATATATCCTGGAAGTCTAGGAAGTAGAAAGACTCAGAAATATATTGTGTAAAAGGCATCACCAGGAGTGGCATATTTTCTTTGAGATTGACAAGTTTGTAAACTAAGTCAGATGTGACAGTGAATGAATATTACTTCCCCCTAGGATCAGGCAAATAAAATCTGGCATATGTAAATACAAGCTTGTTCCCAACTCAGAAAAGACAAATGCACTGGAATCAAAAGATAGTGAAAGAGAAATGCTTTGGAATCAAAAGATGGTGGAGAATTGTAATGGTTACACATTTATACAAAAATCACATTTCTTCATTTATTAGCTAAGTAAATATCCATTCTAATTTTGAAAAGATGTATTAATATTTCCTAATTTAAAAATAAATTAAGAAAGTATATATTTTGCCAAATTTAAGGCATAATATTGTAGATAAACCTGAGAAAATTCGATTACCTTTAAATTAAAAAAGATAATGCCATCCAAAACATTTACTATCTTTCCAGCAAAAGTATATGCATCACTTTATAATCAACAGATTTTATTTTTCAAGTATCTATTTGATGTATAACATGTAACCAGCTGCACAGTTTCAAATACCAGGCTGTGAAGCTCACAGAAGTACAGAATTGTATTCTTCAATTTCAAGAGGATTCAGTATGAAATATGAAGGTGAATAAGCATGTCCCTAATTTAAAATATCTACAACAAGTTTTCATCTGGTGCTATCACCAAACTAAGAAAAAAACCATGTAATACTGACTCCACTTACTCAGACTGCCTGGTTCAAATCCTGCTTCAAGGTACACACTGTTTGATTGCCTTATGCCCAGCCATTACTTCCCCCTTTGTATTTCTTTTTCCAAACTCTGAGGGGTAAATCTTGAATAGTCTAAGTCAATCAGAGAAATTTTATTTAACTCATTTGTTTTTGTGGAATATTTGTGACAATTCTGGCCATAACATGTAAGAGAAGTCTGTTGGGGACTTTTGAGAAAGTGTTCTTCCTTGTAAAAAAGAAACACAACATATGAATATTCTTCTTTCTATATTAGGATAATGAACCCAAGAGAGTGGCTCCAGAATCTGGCATCTTAAACACAATGCTTCATACCCCTAAGTATTGTTTCTTTCCCTGTATTTCACCAGAATTAAAGAATTCATTGCAGGAAACCCTTGGAATTCAGGGTTGATTTTTAAGCATCAATAGCTTAAGTCCTAAACAAGATAAAGGAGTAAAATATATACCTTTAAAAAATTACATGTGGAAGAATATGTAATTAGAGTTAGTTTTTCTAACTCCGTCACTAGTTGCAGTTTGCTACAGGGGAAGTATATCAAAACTTCGCTGCTGGTTTCATCTTGAGAGAAAAGGCTCAGTCTTAGTCCACCCCCAGGTCAAGCCAATCTTGAAATCCTGAGACCTGGAGACACAATGGCAGTGTTGATAAGAGCACCAGATATATTTGGAGATCCTGGACAAGAGGAAAACTCCTAACTCCCTCCAGAGTAGAGTTTGGGAAAATGTCAGGAATCTCTAAGTAACCTGGAGTCGCAGAAGAAGTATGTGCCCACTGTGACGGCACAACAGGACCGAGGCAGCCTCACAGAATATAAGAACGCCTCAGTGTGTGGGGAGCAGCGGAGTGTTTTGCCATGTGGAAAAGACTGTCAAAAGATAGGCAGATGTCTTGTGGACAAAACAAAGAGAACGCAGCCGTGACTTAGACGGAACAAAAGACCGAAGACATCTAGGCAAAAGGCATGGAGAGATAGCACTTAAACTAGTCCTTCACTTCCACCCCATGCCTTGGCACCCTGTAAATTAGATAACACTTCAGTAAAAGGTAGCAGAGTGAAAGGCGGAAAATTCAAGGGGCATTATTTCAATCAGAGAAGAAGAGCAATGCATTTCTTAAACTCCGGAAGTTGTGAACTGACCTTTGTCCCAATTCTCATAGAAGAGAAAAACACAAAATGGTTCATGCTAGCAAAAGGTTTGGAGCGCCCTACTTTAAGCAATGTAAAAGAGGCTGCTGGACTGACAAGGAAAAGCAGAAAGAGAAAAAATATCTGAGTAGGATGACTCTAGTGGCAGCAGAATTTCTAGAAGATAGGTTGACTTCAGGGTAATATGATATGTTATTACTATTCTTGCTTGGAGTAATCTTTTCATTAAGGGAATTAAGAAGTTTCAGGGGAGTGGATGTAGCTCAGTGGTTGAGTGCCTGCTTCCCATGTACAAGGTCCTGGGTTCAATCCCTGGTACCTCCTAAAATATATATATATTCAGTTTCTTCTTTAGAAATCTTGGAAGTAGAGGTGGCTCAAGCAGTTGAGCACCTGCCCCCCACATGGGAGGTGCCAGGTTCAGTTCCTGGTGTCTCCTAAAAAAACAACAAAAACAGACAAACAATAAGCAAACAAATAAAAAAAACCAACTCAGGGGATCTGATGCCTCTCACATATGAGGTCCCAGTACC
>JAQZBX010107359.1:0-10661 GCA_029593785.1 Cabassous unicinctus
TTTTTTTTTTAAAGATTTATTTATTTATTTATTTACACCCCCCCCTTGCTGCCTGTGTCCGCCGTGTCCATTTGCTGTGTGTTTTTTTTCTGTGTCTGCTTATCTCCCCCCTGCTGTGAAGTCTTGCTGCATCAGCCCACCGCACCGCGTGGGCCAGCCTGCCCTCACAAGGAGGCCCCGGGAAGTGAACCCGGGGCCTCCCATATGGCAAACGGGAGCTCCATCGATCGAGCCACACCCGCTTCCATGTATTATAGTTTTAAAACGATCAATTAACTTTTTTTAAAAAAAAAGACTGAGACGTTATTTGCCCAAGATTAAACATCATATAAGTAGCTCTGCCACTTAGATTATAAAACAGAATATTAAAAACACAACTAAAATGGAAATTAAGAGCCTACATGCAAATTTGTCTGCATAAAAATGTTGGTTGAATGCTATAAGGAACGTATTAAATACGGAAATAATAAGCTACTGAACTTCCAATTTCTCCTACATCTAACTATAACTCTCTCAATATAAATTGTTTTGGAAGCTACACAGTATTTTGGATAACCTATGTAATAAATGGTGGATAATCTCTGGCTTATAAAAGAATACAAGTATTCCACATGGCCTTACATAAAAACAAAAAGGTCATTTACCAGTAACTATATTGCTGCTCAATCATTTCTTAAACTCAAATGTTATATGGACAAGCTAAGTCAAAACCTAATTAAAGGTGCCATCATTAAAAGTTATAAAACTCCTAAACTGCACTAGCACTCCCCTTCCAATTTTAAAAACAATGTGTCTTGATGAGTTCAATGTGGATTCAGCAAGTTTTCTCCTGAAATTATATCATTATTCCTACCTCCAAACTAGGTGTGAGTCACAGATGTTGCAAAGTTTAGTAGAAAATAGGAGGTAACCACAGAAATACCTTTTTGCTTCCATAGAATTAATCTTCTTATAAAACAGGCTACCTTGCTTCCAACTACAGCTTCTGCTCTCTTTTCCTTCTTTTTCTATAACTATCATCCTTCACCAATGCTACCAACTCAACATAATCTGTTAGAAGACACGACCCTAAGAATGCTAATTACTAATTTTAAAAATAAATTGTTCTTTTTTTAAATTTGTTTTGTTATTGTTTGTATAATGCTTTCTTTTTGCTAATGAAAATAAACTTTTTCTTTAGAAAGTAAAGATATTTTCACATTAAATGCAAACTAAACCCTACAAAAATCTACATTCCTGTTGTTACAAAAATAAATTAGTTTAAAGATATTTTTCAGATTAAAAATTGAAACCAACAAAAAAATAAAAACAAATTCAAACTAGCAAAGGGTAAATAAGGAAGCATTTAGTGGTCTGAAATTAAAATGGATAAACAGTAAAGGGAATGGCTTTAAACTTAAAATGGATAAATAGTAAAGGAAATGGCTCATTATAAGAAAGATTATATTACTTCTCAGCTTTTCATTTTATTTTAAGATCAATTTCCATATTTATGTTATGCTATAAACATAACAAAATTTCATGAAAGTCTATACTCAGCTTTGAAAATATTATTCATGAAATACTAAATATACTACCACTTTAGAGACTGTTTTTGTTTTGTTTCCACATTTTTTTCTGAGATGGATAAATTTTTAAGTAAATACAAAACTCAAGGAAATGTCATAATACCTTTTTATAAACAGATTTTAATTCTTAAGCCATGGCACAATGCCTTTTTTTTTTTTTTTCCAAAAAGCTTCTAAAGCCAGCTGTATTGCATAGTTTCAGACAGACTAAATTTAGCCAGTTCTGTTCATCAGAGGAATGCTGTGTGTCAGCTACATCAAAGCCCAAGGGCAGCCTGATAAACACTGAATACAGGTCACGTAGCTCTGTAGCTAACAAACTCTAAGAGCGCCTGTACTCGGGGGCATTCAAAGCAGTTTTGTCATCAACAATCTAGTATCCCTTGAGCCCCCACGTCGTTTTAGTTGCTAAGCAACTCTGGTGTTAATGTAGAAGAGAAAAACTTACCAGGCATCTGGCCGTTCATCTGGTTCTGCATGTGTGGTGCAGGAGGACCCCCACCTACCATTCCATCTGAAGACATGTTGTGAGAGCGTGGAGGTGGGGGAGGGCCACTCTGATTCATCCCTCCAGGACCCATAGGCATATTCTGTGTGGGCGGCTGAAAGGAG
Source organism: Cabassous unicinctus (assembly GCA_029593785.1). Lineage (NCBI taxonomy): Eukaryota > Metazoa > Chordata > Mammalia > Cingulata > Chlamyphoridae > Cabassous > Cabassous unicinctus. The sequence continues at coordinate 2,181 of JAQZBX010107359.1, forward strand.
ACAGTTTAGTAAAACAAGAGAAACAAACTAATATATTAAAGATGTATATGGTGTAACGGTTGCCTATATTACTAAATTGGATAAGAACAAAAACACAAATGCATTTCAACATATTCTAATACATTTTAATCATGGACTTATTAATATTACATTTAATAACCTCCAAAACTTTACAAGATAGTTGGTATGAACATAGCATCTGAGCACCTTAAACCAAAGAACTCTATAATTTAAGTGTTTACCTTATAAAACCACAATAATGAAAATAAAAATTTTCTGTACAAAAAATATTTCCATTCAGAATGTTAAATAAGGATTAGGAATCCCTAATTTCTGTACAAAAAGAATTCTCATTTACTTATATATTAGGATTCCTAATGTCTTATGTTTAAAATTGTGTTAAAAAATTAAGTCCCCTTTCATTATTAATATATTTGGCTATATTTATTATCAATAATGGGTTTTACCTTAAAAGGTAAAATAACGTGGGAGGTGGGACATATGGGAATCCCTACAATTTTTGTGTAACATTTGTGTAATCTACGTATCTTTCAAAAAATAAAAAAATAAAAATGATTAAAAAAAAAAAGGTAAAATAACAAAAACTGTAAAAGAATTAAAAGTCTTAAATGAGATATATCTTACGCTGTTTGAGGGTAAAGAAAAAGAGGTAGTGATGGGAGAATGCTTCAAAACCTGAAGACCCATCTTAGTCTAACATCTTTGTGCCAAATACTCCTATAGATTGGAAACATTACTGTTGGCCTCCAAGGATGCAGACACAGCTGCCTCAAAAGGATGCCTTTGGCAAATTTCCTAATGAAATTTTGAAGAAAATAACTGATTAACCTTGAGAGTTCAAAAAGAAGGGCAAAAGGAATAGTATGGATACAAGATGGTTTGCAACACCTGACTCTCTTCTTGGGACTATTTTGGTATAGAAAGCAAATGGTTCACTTCTTTCCAAATCTCCATTTTTAAGCCTGCAGGAAGACAGGGAGGTATTCTTACTGGCTCTATTTTTGCCTTCTTTCTCTTCTCCCTATGTTCTGAACATGAAGTCCATTCCTAAAACTTCAGTCCTCTTACTCCCACAGTTTTGGAAGGTCAGTAAATTATGTCTATAACTTTCCAGATTTTGTGAACACAAATCTCTCTGGAATACGTAACATACACACATTTTTATGCAAACAAACCTCCAACCATTTAATAATCAAACAAACAAGTTTAATCAAATAAAAAAACAAGACTACTCTAATTGTAACCACTTAAAATTCAGGATCATTTCTTCACTAGTAAGATTCAGACAATAGCTCCTCTTTATTAAATATTTTCACCAAATCACCATTTAACAGTTTTCAAAAAACAATATCCATCAACTCAGTGTCACATATTTTAATTTTAATTATCCTGCATTTGTTAATATCCAGGCTGAATTTCACACACTTCTGTTTGAAAATAGAAATCCTTCCCCTCCTATACCCATTTTATTTTTTGGATGTATTTTATTTCAGAAGTTGCAGATTTACAGAAATATCATGCAGAAAATACAGAGTTCTCTATATATCCCCCTTAAACAAGCAGTTTTCACTATTATTAACAATTTGCATTACTGTGGTATCTTTCTTACAACAAATTAAACAATATTACTATAATTATAAAATAAACTACAGTCCATATTTTACATAAGGGTTGTTGTTTGCCTTATACAGTACTGTGCTGTTATTTTTCTTAACTTTTATTCTAGTAACATATATACAACCTAAAAATTTCCCTTTTAACACATTCAAATATATAATTCAGTGATGCTAAGTATATTCACAATATTATGCTAACATCACAATCATCAATTAGCAAAACTTTTCAAAAGTCCCTAACAGAAACTCAGTATCAATTAAGCATTAACTCTCCATTCCATAAACCATACCTCCACCACTATATTCTAGTTTCTGACTCTATGTATCAGCTTATTCAAATTTTTTCATATAAGTGAGATGATTTGTCATTTTGTGCTTGTCTTATTTCACTCAAAACAATGTCTTCCCTGAATCTTTGGGCTGTCCATGTGCCAGCTGGGCCCTAAGCCTCAGGGGAGTTGCAACACCTACTTTCCAGTTCATTGGACTTACCCAGGACAACTAACAAGGAGATGAGGATGGACAACCACCATACCAAGGAAACGAGAGCGCCTACAACTGCAAGCAAGAGAGTCCCATCCATCAGCTGTATAGGATCGAAGTCCCCTCTCAGTTAGAGGTGGAGTGGACATCACCATCCCAGAATCCTCATGATTGGGGAATGAACTATGGACTAGAGTGGACTTACTGATATACTACTATAGACTTATTGTGGAGACAGTGGCCACTGGTAGTGCTGAAATCAGGGAGAGGGAAAAAAGAGGTGTAATATGGGGGCTTTTTCGGGACTTGGGGATCTTCCTGAGTGACACTGCAATGACAGATATAGTCCATTATATATCTTCCCATAACTTGCAGAACGGTGTGGGAGAGAGTGTAAACTACAATGTGAACTATGGTCCATGCTCAGTGGCAATGCTCCAGGATGTGTTTATCAATTGCAATGAATGTGTCACACTAATGAAAGATGTTGTTTATATGGGAGGGTGTGGGAGGTGTGGGGAGCGGGGCATATAGGAATCCCTATATTTTGTGTGTAACATTTATGTAATCTAAGTATCTTTTTAAAATTAAAAAAAAAATTTTTTTTTTTAATCTTCACTGTTCATAAATATTTCGCATGAATCAACTTCATTCCTTTTTACCACTGAATACTATTCCATTGCATGTATATACCACATTTTGTTCTTTCATCTGCTGATGGAAACTTGGGCTGATTACATATTTGGCATCTGATAATAATGCTGCTATGAACATCAGTGCTCAAATATCTGTTTAAGTACCTACTTTCAGTTCTTTTGGATATGTACCTAAGAGTGTAACTGCCAGGCCATATGGCAATTATATACTTAACTTTCTGAGGAACTGCCGAAGTGTTTTCCACGGTAGCCACACCATTTTACATTCCCACAAACAATGAATAAGTGTTCCTATTTTTCCACATCCAACCCAACCCTTGTTAATGGATTTTTTTTTTAAGTGCTATTCTACTAGGGGTAAAACACTGTGGTTTTGATTTACACTTCTCTAATGGCTAATGATGCTGACCATCTTTCCACGTGCTTTTGGTCATTTGTGTATCTTCTTTGGATAACTGTCTATTGAAGTATTTTGCCCATTTTTAAATTAGGTTGTGTGTCTTTTTATTGTTGAGTTGTAGAATATCTTTATAGGCTCTGGATATTAAACCCTTATTAGGTATGGGGTTTCCAAATATTTTCTCCAATTCTGCAGGGTCCCTATTTACTTTCATGATGAAGTCCTTTGATACACAAAAGTTTTTAATTTTGATGAAGTCCCATTCCTCTATTTTTTTCTTTTGCTGCCCATGCTTTAGGAGTAAAATATAAGAAACCATTACATAATATTAGTTCCTAAAGGTGCTTCCTATGTTTTCTTCTAGGAGTTTTATAGTTTTGGTTCTTTTATTTAGGTCATAGATTGATTAATTTGTGTATATAGTGTGAGTTAAAAGTCCACCTTCATTCTTTGCACATGGATATAGAGTTTTCCCAGAAACATTTGTTCAGAAAAATAGCTAGAGGATAGGCTGAAACAGCCTGGAAAAAGATCCTCTAGGGTTTAGGACACCAAGCGAAGAAGGCTGGACACCACCTAGAGAGAAAGGGACAAGGGAGGGGAATGGCTACAATAGAACCGTGAGTTGAAACCAGCAGCTGCTGCTGCCAGCACCTTCCCCACACTAAAAACACTTTAGATTTCTCAGGCCTCTGGGCCTGCCACTACAGACAAAGGAGGCTCCAGGGATCCACCACCCCAGGAAAGGGGAGAAAGAGGGACATAGCCTAAGGCTGACTCAGTTTTTGACTCACAAATTTGGGCTGCTCTGTCCCAGGAGCCCTTCCAGGCTGGGTGGGGCCGCGCCACTGTTTGCCTTGGGAGTACAAGTGGCTAAAGATATACAACCCTCCCAATCTCCTTCTGTACTAACAGGAACTGATTGTTGAGGACTCAGAGGGGAGTGAAAATATATCCTACTCTGGAAAAGGGAGGGGGCTACCAGAGAAGTCTGGAGAACCGTCTGTGAGAAAGTTTGAATTACAAGGCTCTCAGCCCCAAAGCAGGAAGCTCTACCATGATCTGATCTGTGTTGCAACAAATACATTCAGACCAGGCACTGAACTGAAAGCTGCCAAAGAGTGCCATCTGCTGGCAGGCCAAGGAAGTGTACTTCAGAAAATTAAAAATAATTAAAAGAGGCTATTTCTCGCCTTTATAGCTTCCCTCCCCAAGGCCCTAGAAAGCAGGTCTGCAACCAATTACTGGGTGAGGAGCCCAGTTTTGAGCAACTACCAGGAACAATCCTAACAATCCAGGTCGAGCCAAGAATCAAAGAGCAGTAGTAACACACAGCCTCCTGTCATTAAATTCCTACAAAGGGAAAGAAATTGAGCATTTGAGTAAACTACATCTTAATCACGTGCTAGACAACACTAAAAAAATTACAAGCCATACTAACAAAATGGAAGGCATGGCCCAAGAAAAGGAATATATCAAAGTCCCAGAAGAGACGCAGGATTTGAGAGAACTAATTACCAAGTTGCACACAAATTTCCAAAATCAAATTGAGTTGAAAGATAATATGACTAAAGAGATAAATGACATCAAGAAGACACTGAGCAAGAGCAAAGAAGAATTTGAAATCCTAAACAGAAAAGAAACAGAGCACATGGGAATGAAAGGCACAACAGATGAGATCAAAAAGACATTAGAGGCATAAAACAGTGGACTCGAAATGATACAAAAAAGAATAAGTGACACTGAAGAGAGAACAGCTGAAGTTTATGAGAGAAAAGAACAGAGAGAAAAGAATTTGAAAAATTGAGCACGGGCTCAGAGAGTTGAATGACAACACAAAACGCAACAACATATGTGTCATGGGAGTTCCAGAAAGAGAAGGGAAAGGGGGCAGAAAGAGTATCTGAGAAAATAATAGCTGAAAACTTCCCAACTCTCACAAAAGAAATGAACTTACATGTTCAAGAAGCACACCATACCCCAATAAGAATAAATCCAAATAGACCTACACCATGACACATACTACTCAGAATGTCAAATGTCAAAGATAAAGAGAAAATGCTCAAGGCAGCAAGGGAGAAGCAAACGATCATGCACAAGGGACAACCAGTAAGACTTAGTGCAGATATCGCTTCAGAAACCATGGAGGCGAGAATACAATGGTAGGATACAATTAGGATACTAAAAGACTAAAACTGCCACCCGAGAATTCTTTATCCAGCAAAAATGTCCTTCAAAAATGAAAGTGACTATAAAATAGTCACAAACAAACAGAAACTAAGACAGTTTGCAAAATAGAATCCAACTTTACAGGAAATATTAAAGGAAGCCTTAGAACCTGAAATAAAAAGATAGGAGAGACAGGACTGGAGGAGAGAAGAATAGAGAAAGGATAACCAAAAGAGCAAAAGGACAGACAAAAATATAAGACATATGAAAACGAAAGAATAAAATAGTGGAAGTAAATAATATATTTAAAGTAATATCATTGAATGTGAATGGTTTAAACTCCCCAATATAAAATAGGCTGATAGAATGGATGAAAAAACAGGAGTCATCCATATGCTGCTTACAATAAACTTACCTTAGACCCAGGGATACAAACCAGCTCAAAGTGAAAGGCTAGAAAAAGATACTCCATGCAAATAGTAACCAAAAAAGAGCAGAGATAACTAGCCTAATACTGGACAAAACAGACTTTAAATGCAAAAAAGTTATGAGATACAGAAGGCCATTATATATTAATAAAAGGGACGATCCACCAGGAAGTCATAAATATCTATGCACCTAACAAGGGTGCCCCAAAATACATGAGACAAACTCTGGCAAAACTGAAGGGAGAAATAGACATCTCTACAATAATCATTGGAGACTTCAACATGCCACTCACATCATAAGACAGAACTACTAGACAGAAGATCAACAAGGAAACAGAGAATTTAAACAATATGATAAACGACCTAGACCTAACAGACATATATAGAATGTTGCATCCAAAATCAGTGGGTTATACATTCTTCTCAAGTGCCCATGGATCTTTCTCCAGGATAGACCACAAGTTAGGGCACAATGCAGCTCTCAATAAATATAAAAAGACTGAAATTATATAAAGCACCCTCTCAGATCATAATGGAATAAAACTGGAAATCAATAATAGACAGGAAAAAGTAAATTCACAAACGTGTGGAGGCTGAACATCACACTGCTAAATAATCGGTGGGTCAAAGAAGAAATTGCAAGTGAAATCAGTAAATATATTAAGACAAAGGAAAACTAGAGCACAACTTATCAAAATTTGTGGGACACAGCGAAGGCAGTCTTGAGAAGGAAATTTATAGCCCTAAATGCCTATATTAAAAAAGAAGAAAGAGCTAAACTCAAAGATTTAACTAAATAACTAGACAAACTAGAAAAAGAACAGCAAACCAATCCGAAAGCAGAAGGAAAGAGATTATAGAGATTAGAGCAGGAATAAATGAAATTGAGAAAAAAACACTAAAGAAAATCAACAAAACGAAAAGCTGGTTCTTTGAGAACATCAATAAAATTGACAAACCCCTAGCAAGATTAACAAAGAAAAAAAGAGAGAAGATGCAAATAAATACAATCAGAAATGAAAGGGGGCAAGTTAGGACTGACCCCACAGAAATAAAAAGGATCATTAGAGTATACTATGAGAAATTGTATGCCAACAAACTAGACAACCAAGATGAAATGAACAAATTTCCAGAAATACACAAACAACCTACACTGACATTACAAGAAATACAAGAACTTAAACCAATCACATTTAAAGAGATTGAATCCGTCATTAAAAATCTCGCAGCAAAGAAAAGTCCAGGACCAGATCACTTCACAGGTGAATTCTAACAATTCAAATTCTAACGATTTTGGGAAGCAATGTGACTCAAGCAATTGGGCTCCCGTCTACCATATGAGCGGCCCCAGGTTCGATTCCTGGGGCCTCCTGGTGAAAGCAAGATAGCCCGCACTGCGGAGAGCTGACAGCCCACACCGCAGAGAGCTGGCACAGCAAGATGACACAACAAAATGAGACGCAGAGGAGAGAGACAGTGAGAGACATAGCAGACCAGGGAGATGAGGTGGCTCAGGCAATTGAGTGCCTCTCTCCCACACTGTAGATCCTGTGATTGTTTCCCTGTGCCTCCTACAGAGAAAAAAAAGCAGATACAGAAAGCACACAACGAATAGACCCAGAAAGCAGACAGTGAGTGCAAAAAAACAACAAAAGGGGAAAAAATATGTTTTTTTTAAAGTCCTGGTAAACATAATTCATGTTTCGATTTCGAAAAGAATTAACATCAATCCTGTTTAAACTCTTCCAAAAAATTGAAAAGGAAGGAAAATTACCCAACACATTCTATGAAGCCAGCATCACCCTAATACCAAAGCCAGATAAAGATACAAGAAAAGAAAATTACAGACCAATCTCTCTAATGAACATAGATGCAAAAATTCTCAATAAAATACTTGCAAATGGAATCCAACAGCATATCAAAAGGCTTATATTCAAACCTATATGTAGTGCTGGAGTTTTAGGTGTACTTCCAGAGACTGGAGCCTTTGGCCTGCCCATGTGCCAGCTGTGCCTGGAATCTCGGTGGAGCTGCAACTCCTACTCTATAGCTCAATGGACTCACCCAAGTCACCTGGCAATGAGATGATGATGGACAACGGCCATCCCAGGGAATGGGGAGAGTCTGCAGCTGCAGGCAGGATAATCCCATCCATCGTACCCATGGGATATAAGCCCCCCTCACTTAGAGGTGGAGTGGACATCAGCATCCCAAACCACTCAGGATTGGGGGAAGAGCTATGGACTAGAGCGGACTCCCTGGTAATCTGTTGTAGACATATTGTGATTCAAGTAATGGAAGAAATTACAACAGTGAGGTGGAGCCAGTGGCCACAGGACACTTTCGGGGCAGGGAAGGGAAAAGCAGTTGTAATACAGGGGCTTTTTCAGGATTTGGGAATTATCCTGAGTGACATTACAACGACAGATACAGGCCATTTTACATCAGCATATACCATGCAGAACTATGTGGGAGAGAGTGTGGTCTACAATGTGAACTATGGTCCATGCTTAATGGCAAAGCCCCAGGATGTGTATATCCATTGCAGGTGAGGCGCCACACTAATGAAAGATGTTTTTGTGGGATGTTATGGGAGGTGTGGGAGGTGGGGAACATGGGAATCCTTGTAATTTTTGTGTAACATTTATGTAATCTAAGCATCTTTTAAAATATATATTAAAAAATATATATATATATATTTATATATA
>JAQZBX010107360.1:0-10660 GCA_029593785.1 Cabassous unicinctus
AGGAAGCCAAGAAGCCTGAACCCTAGGCAAACGTCGGCAGCTGTCTTGCTCCAACACGTGACAATGGACTTTGGTGAGGGAAGAAACTTATGCTTTATGGCCTGGTATCTGTGAACTTCTACCCCAAATAAATACCCTTTATAAAGACCAACCCATTTTTGGTATTTCACATTAGCACTCCTTTGGCTGACTAATACACCCCACATCCTGGCCACCTATCGACTTCTATTTAGTGCAGTTTGGATTCTTCCTCCTCCTATTTCACTGAAACAATTCTCAGTGAAATCTGCCAATTCGACACAAATTTTCAGGTGTTCTCATACTATCAGGGAAAACCATATGCAGGGAACAACATTTGACTAATTTTAACCCATAAAAAATGGAACTTTCATATGGTTCAACCAAATATGTCTATCTGCTGTATTTGACATTGCTGATCACTTTCATAAACTCTTCCTCCTGGGCTGTAATAGTAGGCTATACTCAGGGTGCTAGAGACCCAAGGATGCACTGTGACGAAGAATACGGAAGTGGGTACTTCTGATGCAGAAATGCCTAATGGTAACAAGTACTGATACGGCCCTCTTCCAGCCTGGTGGTGTAAAGGCAGCAAACCAGACTCACTGAGCTTCTTTGGCCCGGTCCATTCCTCATTCTGTTTTGGCTGTGCAGCCCATTTAGGACACAGCTCCATGAATAACAAGGAAGACCTGGGGTCCATGTCTATTTGCTTATGACCTTATCTTGCATATATTGTATGCATTGCTTATCTGCTGGTTCGGTAATAATGAAGTAAATGCAACAGTTTTCTTTGAGAGGATAAAGCTGTATCTTTTAAAGCAATATATTATTTTATATGTGACTTTACAAATGAAAATGTAATTAAATTAATACATTAATTATGCATAAGTAGATATTTGACTATTTCATCTATAGCTTTACATTTTTACATGTTCAAGTTGGCTAAAAAATTGGTGGGTGGAATCTTTGGGAAAATATGGATAGCTTTACACTGTGGGATCCTTATATTTGGGCATATCTTTTAATATATATGTATTATTAACCTTTCATTTTGAAGTAATTTCTGACTTAACAAAAGAGTTGCAAAAAAGGGTAAAAAGAATTCTAGTATACCCTTCACCCAACTTCCTGAAATGCTAACATCTTACCTAATTTCAGCATGATCGTCAAAATCAGGAAATTAACATTCATACAATACACACAAAACTATGAACTAATCTACAGACTAATTCAAATTTTACCAATTGTGACACACTCATACTTTTTCCAGTACAGGATCCAATCCAGGATCACACACTGTATTTAGTTGTTCTCTCTTTAACTTTCTCTAATCTGGGACAGTTCCTTATACTTTGCCTTTTGCAGAGTACTGGTGAGTTATTGTTTTGTGTTTTGTTTGCACAATTTGTGTTTGTCTGATGTCTCCTCATGGTTAAATTCAGATTCTATATTTTTGGCAAGAATATTCCACTAGTGGTATTGTGTTTGTCACAATATATAATATCAGGAAGCAAATGATGTCGATATGTCTCATTACATTAGATTTCCCTTTGTAATTAGTAGGTATCATATTTTGTGACTATGGAAATATCCTTTTCTATTCATCCTTTCACCCAGTAATTTTAGCATCTATTGATGATTCTTAACTGCAGCAATTATTACTGTGTTGCCTGATGATGATTTTCTATTTCCATCATTCCTTTTTACATTTAGTAATTGGAAATCTATTGTACCAAAAAACTTTTTCTTCTCCCCCATTTACTTTTTTCAGTTATTTATTTATATCAGTATGGACTCATGGTTATTTATTTTATTCTATTGGTTATAATTTGTTATTATAACTATTTCTCTTGTTGCTCAATGTCCAGATTGGACATTGGGAACCTTGTCAAGTTGACTCTTGTTCTTTAGACATGTACCCATCATTTCTGAAGTCCAACTTATCTATTTTTTCTTTTGTTGCTTGTGCTTTTGGTGTCATATCTAAGAAACCATTACCTAATTCAAGGCCATGGAGATTTACCCCTATGTTTTCTTCTAAAAGAAGAAAAGTTGTATCTCCTACATTTAGGTCTTTGGTCCATTTTGAGTTAAGTTTTGTAAATGGTGTGAGGTAAGGATCTAACTTCATTCTTTTGCATGTGTCTATCCAATTGTCTCAGCACCATTTGGTGAAAAGATTATTCTTTTCACCATTGAATGGTTTTGGCACCCTTGTCAAAAATCAGTTGATTTATTTCCAGTAGATTTATTTCTGGACTCTCAATTCTAGCCCATTAATCTATATGTCTATCCTTATGCCAGTACCACAGAGTCTTGATTATCACTGCTTTGTAGGATGTATCCTCCTACTTTGATATTCTTTTCAAGATTGCTTTGGCTATTCTGGGTCCCTTGAAATTCCATGTGAATTTTAGAATCAGCTTGCTAATTTCTACAAAAAGATGTCAGCTGGGATTCTGATAGGGATTGTGTTGAATCTGTAGATCAATTTGGGGAATTTTGCCATTTTAAGACTATTTTATCTCCTGCTTTATGGGCATGGGATGTTTTTCCAGTAAGTTAGACCTTCTTTGTGACAATGTTTTTGTAGGTTTCAGAGTATAAGTTTTGCATTTCTTTTGTTAAATTTAGTTCTAAGTGTTTTTTGATGCTATTGAAAATGGAATTGTTTTCTGAATTTCACTTTTGGATTGTTCATTGCAAATGTATAGAAATATAATTGATGTTTGTATGTTGATCTTGTGTCCTGCAACCATGTTGAGCTCATTTATTAGTTCTAATTGGTTTTTCGGGGATCTATACATAAGATCATGTCATCTCTAGATAGAGTTTTAATTCTTCCTTTCTGATCTGAATGTCTTTTCTTTTTCTTGCCTAATTGGCCTATATAGGACCTCTAGCATAATGTTGAATAGCAGTGATGAAAGCAGACATTCTTGTCTTCTTTCTGATCTAAAGAGGAAAGCATCCAGCCTTACACCATTTAGTATGTTAGCGGTGGGTTTTCACAGATGTTTTATGTGATCAAGTTGAGGATGTTCCCTCCTATTCTTAGTTTGTTGAGTGTTTTCATCATCAAACAGCATTGGATTCTGTCAAATGCTTTTTCTGCCATCTATTATAATGATCACTTGTTTTTTTCATTTATTGATATGGTATATTACATTAATTAATTTTCAGGTGTTAAACCAAACTTGCATATTTGTAGCAAATTCCTCCAGTCATGGTGTATAATCCATTTAAAATGTTTCTGACTTTGATTTTCTAGTATTTTGTTGAGGATTTTTGCATCTATATTCATCAAATATATTGGTCTGTAGTTTTCTTTCCTTGTGATGTATGTGTCTGGTTTTGGAATCAGGATAATACTGGACTCAAAGAATGAATTAGGAGGTATTCCTTCCTCTTATATTTTTTGGAAGAGTTTGTGAAGAATTGTATTAATTCTTTTTTTCCCCATTCTTTCCAAGTTTTATTACCCCCCCAAAAAAAGATGTCCATGAAGAGTAATCATTACAATAAAGGATTCAATTGGACAGAAATCACAAGGACCCAAGGCCCAATTCAGTATGTAATGTCCTGTTTCCCCACTGCACAAGTTAAAAAAAAAAAAAGTCAGTGCTCTCAGTGGGAAAATCAGGACAGTTTCTACACTGAACCGGTGCCCCAAATGAGTTATAAAATCTCTGATTTTGTCTTCTATTTGTCTTTTTCTTTCTTTTCTTTTTCTTTCTTCTCACACTCAGCTTTAGCTTCTTCTTCATGCTTTTTGATCAACTGTTCCACTTCTTCTTTTTGAGAACTCTTGAGTACTGTCTTTGCATTCTTTCTTGTTAGTGTGGCAATTTCCACTTTTTCAGCAGAAAGTTTACTAACACCCATGGTCTTATTAAGCATTCTAATAGCTAAAGCAAGTGCGGACTTCAAAGTCATTTCTCCTTCCTGGTAGTCTTGTTTTAAAATTGACACAACTGCAGTGCTATTATTTCCAATGCAGGTGGCTTTCCATCCCCCATAATTACCACTAGGGCCACTCTGATAGAGCTGAAAGCCATAGTGCTTATTCCAGCCAATGTACAGCAATGAAACACCAAAGGGACGTTTTCCTCCAAACTGTGTATAACACTATGTGTTTGATATCACACAGTGCTGTAACCAACTGCTCGCAAGGAATTGGCTCCTGATACTATAATAAATACCTTTGAGTAATGAGCCTCAGTTCATTTGTCAGAACATTAGCATCAGAAGTTATGCCTGCCACACTGCAAGCCATGTCTTCATTGAGTTTATAAATTTTTTCAGAAAAAAAGACTTCATCAAAAAGCTTGTATAAGTTGCATTTCTCTGCTGCAAGCAAAACACCGTAATTTGCTAAAAATTCCCAGACAAGTGCCTGCACATCCAATAGCTTCCATGGCATATTTGACTTGGTACAAGCGACCTTCTGGAGAAAATATAGACATGTTTTCTGAATTTTATGTAATTCGGGAGTAAAGACACTGAAGAGTCAAGATACACACAGAGCATGTTACTCCGTGGGAGAAAAACCACAACTGCTGCCCATGTACCCACTGCTAATATGGCCCCCTATTAATTCTTATTTAAATGTTTGGTAGAATTCATCAGTGAGGCCACCTGGGTCTGGGCTTTTCTTCATAGGTAGGTTTTTGATTATTAACTTAATGTCTTCACATCTTCTAGTTCTATTCAGATTGTCTATTTCTTCTTGAGTCAGTTCAGTAGTTTGCATCTTTTATCTAATTTGTCCATTTCATCTGAGTTATAAAATTTGTTGGCATATAGTTGCTCATAGTATTCCCTTATAATCCTTTTCATTTTTGTAAGGTCGGTAGTAATGCTGCCTTGTTCATTTCTGATTCTAGTAATTAGAATCCTCTTTTTTTTTTTTTATTGTTTAAGCTAGCTAAAGACTGTCAGTTTTGTTTCTTTTTCCTATTGTTCTTCTATTCTCTATTAATTTCCACTCTACCCTTTAATATTTCCTTTTTTCTACTTCTTTTAGATTTAGTTCTTTTTTTCCAGTCTCTTCAGGTGGAAGGTTAGGTTATTGATTTGAGACCTTCTTTCTCAATAGAGGCATTTAAAACTGTAAATCCCCTTCTAATCACTGCTTTAGGTGCATCTCTTAAGTTTTGGTATGTTGTGTCTTCATCTTCATTCTTCTCAAAGTATTTTCTAATTTCCATTCTGATTTCCTCTTTTACCCATTGGTTATTTATGAGTGTGTTATTTAATTTCCATCTCTCTACGAGTTTCCAAAAATTCTTTCTGTTATTGATTTCTAATTTCATTCCATTGTGGTGGGAAAACATACTTTGTATTATTCCCACCCTTTTAGATTTATTGAGGTTTGTTTATGATCCAGCATATGGTCTATCTATGTGCACTTAAAAAAATGTATATTTTGTTATTAGGTGGCACCATCATTTTTTAATATTTCCTTACTTTCTAACACCCCATGATGTTGCAAGTTCTTTTAACTTTCCCTGTCCCAACCCAGGAATCAGCCATTTCTCCAAGCACCCCTGCTGCCTTTTATTGGGGAATATACTTAGAAACCAAAGCTTGGGTGCTAGGTGTGCTCATTGGTACTAAGATGTTTGGAAAAGCAATATTTTAAACTAAATCAAACTCATCCTTCCTGACAATTTTAAAACCTGGACCTCATTCTTAGGTCTGACCCAGCTCATGGGCACATCTGGCACTTTGGGCAAGAAAAAGTTCATAATTCAAGTGAGCCATTAGGAACAATGGTAGTAATGGCAAGATCTTCTGAGTATCCTTTCCTGAATGCGCTAAGAAATTTTAGGAGTAGGTTGTATAACAGAAAGCCTAGGAGCCACTGGTCTCCCTGGCTCTGCAGATGCTGATGATTTGTAAGGGGAGAAATGAGCTCGACTGGGACTGGAGCCAAGCAGGATCTTGGCAGGGGATGGCAGACTCTCTGAAGGTGAGCTGGCCCCTACCCATGCATCACTCCAGCTGGAGTTGGTATCAGAGTCATGCAAATAGAAGCCAGGCTTGACTTTGCAGGTGACCTCCCTCCCCCACACCCACCCCCACCTCCCCAGCAAAGGAGGAAATCCAGGACTACGCAGAACCCCAATTTCCTGCACAGAAGAGGAGATAAAATTTTTAAAAGACTTTCAACCAATCTTTAGCCACTCCTAGGTCCACCCATGGTTCCAAGCTGCATCTGGCCTAGAATGACACCCATGAGTCTCTAACACATTCAACTTTACCATAGGCATAGTTTAGGATACCTGACCTAGAGAGATCCCTACTCAACTTAGCAGGCACTATTCATGATCTGATTACCAATCTTGGTCACCAAAAATAGAGCATGGATTTTTTTTAAAGGAAGGCCTGGGCCCTCCCCAGCAAGGAACAAAGATGATAAGGGGGAGTCCCAATAGAGGGTTTTTCCCATCATCAGCCCAGGGGAACCTGTACAAAAAAAAACCCTGCATCAGTGGTGCTTTGCAGTGGCACCAACTTAGCTCCTGAACCACTGCCCCCCCCCCAGGGATCTGCTTAAAGGTCAGAGTCTGAAGGTCACCTCAGTGTGTGTCCTCTGAATGGACCCAGGATTGAGGCCCTAGTGGGTCCATGCTCTCCCAGGCTTCAGGCCGCGGCATCCTTGACAGAGCACACAGATAGCAGCTTGAGCCTCAGCGCCCAGCACAGTGGCTGAAACATGTGTGATGGCCCCACTACCAAAACTGTTTGCTGAGCACATAATTCACTTGGAGTCCTACACCACATCATCATAGTGGATTCCGTGTGCTGTGCCTGCGGGAGGCCCACTGAATGTCTCCCTTTCAGCCACACCTGTTTATAAACCTCAGTCCTAGGCCTGGACAGCTGCTTTCCTCAATGGGCACTAGCCAGCATTGCTGGCCGATGAATACTGGCATAATCTGCTGCCGACTGCGTAAGGGTGTGGGGAACTACCCCAATTATCCTGTGCCACATGAACCACTTGTGTATGAAGATAAACAGTTAAAACCTTCCTCCTCTGCAGGATAGTCCCATCCATCTTCCCCATGGGATATAAGCTCCCTCTCAATTGGAGGTGGAGTGGACGTCACCATCCCAGACTCCTCAGGATTGGGGGAAGAGCTATGGACTAGAGTGGACTTGCTTGTATTCTACTATAGACATTGTGATTCTAGCAATGGAAGAAATTACAACATAGATGTGGAGCCAGTGGCCACTGAAGGCTCTGGGGGCAGGAAGAGGGAAAAAGCAGTTGTAACACGGGAGCTTTTTTGGGACTTGGGAATTATCCTGAGTGACACGCAATGACAGATATAGGCCATTTTATAACATCATATAACGTGCAGAACTGTGTGGGAGAGAGTGTGGTCTACAGTGTGAACTATGGTCCATGCTTAATGGCAAAGACCCAGGATGCGTTTATCAATTGCAATGAATGTGCCACACTAATGAAGGGTGTTTATGTGGGAGGTTGTGGGAGGTGTGGGAGGTGGGGTGTATGGGAATCCCTATATTTTTTGTGTAACATTTATGTAACTAAGTATCTTTCAAAAAATTAAAAAATTAAAAAAAGAGAGAAATGCAAAAAAACACACCAAAAAACCTCAAAAACAAAAACAAAAACCTTCCTCCTCTTAGTTGCTGCTTTCTCTGGGAACTCTAAAGTCAGGATCTGGGAATTTGGGCTTTGGTACATAAACTTGGCACTGGTCCAGTTTCAAGAGAGAAATAATCAAATACTATAAACTAGAGAAACAGTGCCCAGTACCATGAGGGAATAGACATAGGACTGTTACCTGGGACCATTTATAAGCCAATGGTATGGGCAGGCTGTCTACTTATATTCTTGATCTTGTGTCTATCTTTGCAAGGCTTGTTTGCTGATTTCATGGTAAAACGAGGTGAAAGCCACCTTAAGTCCAAATCCTCATTCTTGCCTGTCTTTGAACCTGAATCAGTTTTTGTGGTCTAGCCTGGTTCAGCTGGATACTCATGTTTCTCCTGTAACTCTCCAATTATCCCCTTTTAGGCTCCCTTCTGGGTTCTTCTTCCACTGCTCACCCCTTCAAAGCTGGTTTTCTCCAGACCTCTGTTCACAGCCTACTGCTCTTCTCATAGAACACAATATCCCAGAGGAATCGCATCCATCTCCCAGGTGTCACTCCTATCTATATGCTAATGATGCCCAGATACTTATTTCCAGCCAGACTTCTCCCCTGAGCTCTTAACTTGGCATGGTTAGGTGTTCTTCCTCTGGGTCACTACCTGCACATACCTTGGACAGATGGTTGTACTTAAGGCACTGAGTTATAACTATCCATTGATATGCCCATCTGCTCAGCTAGACTGTGAGCCTCCTAAGGACTGGAGTGGTGTCATGTTCCTCTCTGTATCCACTGCACCTTGCCCAGTGCCTGGTACTCAGTGGGTACTTAGAATGTGTATTGAGAGATGTGAACAGAAAAACAGAGCTTGGTGAATGAATAAGATAATAGCACAGGTCACCTGGTGGCTAGAAGGTGGACAGTAGAGCCAGAAACAGAACTTTTAGAATCGGTCTCTCGCAAGGTCATCCACTTTCTCACCCATTGCCAAAATAACAATAAAATTTTCAATTCTTTTAATACATAATCTACACCATCTTGCTAGGAAGACAGTCTGGTGAAATATTTCTGTGAGTGGATGAAATTGCTTACAAGTTTGCTTCAAGGGCTAGAAGACTGAAGATGTGCTGGATGCATGAGTGTTACTGATGCCAGTGCCTAGGCTCTGTGGGGCACATTTCCCTTTTCAAAGTGACTTAGTATCTATTACGCCATTTTGGTTCTACCAAAAAACACATGAGATTGGTGGGAGAAATATTACCTTTTAAGAGATAAATTACCCAGGGAGGTGAAGGGCTTTTCTTAATGCCTCTGGATTAGCCAGTGGCAGGGCTGATTCCTCTTATATCCTGATAGTTTTTCTGCCTAGTCAAATAATTTTTAGAACCTCAGTCCCCTCATCTATAAAAGGGACATAATATATTAACCACTTTATAAGGTTATTGTGAGCAGTGAGAAAGATGGAATCCCTCTAACACATGAGGCATTGTGCAAAATAGTTGGGCTAGACTGATACAGATGCTGAATTTGAGGTCATTATGTTCTTCTGATAAAAATTATTTTTAAAAAATTGCATTTCCTTTGCACTTTCAGTTTATGAAGTTACATTCACCCTGTGAGTTAGGATTTATCCCCTTTTTAAGAGGACAAAATGAAGCTCACAAGTTATGCAATCTGCCCATAGTCACACGAGAGTGACAGAGCTGTCTTTCAGAATGGAGAATATTATAAAAACTTTCATTATTATTGTTTTGTTACTTTATGTAACATGTGGAAATCTATGTGCATTTATTTTTTAGCATATGCTCTAGGATGTAACAGTTCTGGTCATTAAAGATAGTAACATTTTAAAAGATTAAAATAAGTAAAAATCTTTTAAGTTGAAGCTTTAATTTTAGGGGTTAAGTGGACAAATTCCTTTGTTATAAAAAGAGCTATAAAGGCTCTGGAGACACCCAGGTCCCATGGTCATGGCAGATAGCTCCAGAGTTTGGTGCCTTGCCAGTGGGCCCTACTTTGGAGTTTGTGTTCCTGAGAGTTGGACTCAGTTATGGTTTCCCTACACATGGCTCATCTGTCCCTTCTATTTAAACCTATACTTGGTGCTGGAGTGGGTAGGTATACATCCAAGAGACTTGAATCTTTGGGCTTTCCATGTGCCAGCTGCGCCCTGAGCCTCAGCAGAGTTGCAACACCTACTCTCCAGTTCATTGGACTCACCCAGGACAACTAACAAGGAGGTGAGGATGGACAACCACCACACCAAGGAAACGAGAGAGCCTACAAATGCAAGCAAGAGAGTCCCATCCATCGGCTGTATGGGATCAAAGCCCCCTCTCAATTAGAGGTGGAGTGGACATCACCATCTCAGAATCCTCAGGATTGGGGAATGAACTATGGACTAGAGTGGACTTACTGGTATTCTACTATACACTTATTGTGATTCTAGCAATAGAAAAAATTTTAACATTGATGTGGAGGCAGTGGCCACTGGAGTCTCTGGGGACAGGGAGAGGGAAAAACAGGTGTAATAAGGGGGCTTTTTCGGGACTTGGGAATCATCCTGAATGACAATGCAATGACAGATATAGGCCATTTTATATCTTCCCATAACCTGCAGAATTGTGTGGGAAAGAGTGTAAACTACAATGTGAACTATGGTCCATGCTCGGTGGCAATGCCCCAGGATGCGTTTATCAATTGCAATGAATGTGCCACACTAATGAAGGGTGTTGTTTATGTGGGAGGGTGTGGGAGTTGTGGGGAGTGGGGCATATGGGAATCCCTATATTTTTTGTGTAACATTTATGTAATCTAAGTATCTTTTAAAAAATAAAAAATACATATTAAAAAAAGAACTATAATCAATAAGAAATAGAAAGACAACCCAATTTTTAAAAATGGATGAAAGAGGGAAGCCGGTGTGGCTCAGTGGATAGAGCCCCCGTTTACCATATGGGAGGCCCGGCTTCGCATCCTGAGGCCTCCTTTTTTTTTTTTTTTAAAGATTT
>JAQZBX010107361.1:0-10658 GCA_029593785.1 Cabassous unicinctus
AATGGACACAGCAAGCACAAGCAGGAAGGGGGGGATAAATAAATAAATCTTAAAAAAAAACAAAAAAACTACACTGAAAATTTTCAGTTCCAATGTTTCACTCTATAGGTAGATGTTCCTATCTATAATCCTTAACAATTTGGGGAAATTAAGCCATATACCTTGAATTGAACATATATTTAGAGTATAAATTGAACATATATTTAGAGTGTAAATAAATTATACACAATTGACTGAGTTAATTATTGATTCAAAAATTTACTGATCACTGACTTGGATAGGCTGGGGCTAAAAAAATTGAGTACGATTTAGTTCCAGCTCTCAAGAATCTGAAAGTTCAT
This sequence comes from Cabassous unicinctus, assembly GCA_029593785.1. NCBI lineage: Eukaryota > Metazoa > Chordata > Mammalia > Cingulata > Chlamyphoridae > Cabassous > Cabassous unicinctus. The sequence continues at coordinate 342 of JAQZBX010107361.1, forward strand.
TCATTTATTCACCTGCTATTTTAAAACCATTCAGTGCTAAAAAATTCCATCCCAGGCATTGGGGATGTAATTGTGAACAAGGCTCTCAAGGTCCCTATAGTCACTGCATTTAAGGTTCCAGGAAACAGAAATGACGCAATTGCTGACAAATGGGATTGTACATCAAGGCATAGAACGGGACAGAACAGGAGCAAATCACAGAGGAAGCTAAACATAAAGCCTTCATGGAGGGCCTGCCTGAGGATTGACATTGAAATTAGACACCAGGAATAGGTCTAAGGGCAAAGAGATCACCAGACTACAGGGTTTTAGTAGAAGTAAGGATGTAAGTACAGGATATGCTGGTTGCAATCAAAAAGGAAAGATGAACATTGCCATTTGGCATCAGCAAAGCCTTACCCTGGAGCAGAAGCTTGGACTCAGGAGTGTGGATTTGCCAGATGGATCAGGGGTAGGATGTAGAGACAAAGGGAACAGCATGTGCACCATATCTAAAGGTTGTCACGTACATGAACACGTAAACAAGAGGCATGATTCAGCCTCACACAAAGTGGACTGATGGTGTGAACTGGTGTAGGGAAGTTGGTTGGTAGAATCCTGCTTTCCTATCACATGCCAGGGATTGTGACATTTAGAAAGGTGATTAAAACTTGGGAAGAGTGCGAGGCACTGTTCTATACTGACCTGGCTCAAGAACTGCTTAGGGATAATTCCTGGCATGAAAAAGTGCAGTCATTGCAGACCAGTGATTCTCCCTTACCTGGGTGCCACGCTGGCTGAGAAATAGGCATGGTTGCAAGACAGAGAGTAGGGCTTTATTATTCTAGAGGACTCTGCCCTTGGCCCTGGACGTGAAGACAGAGAAGTAAGCTAAAAGGTTTTCAAAAATGCTTGGGAAATGCCTAAACAAATAGACCGACAAATTGTGTTATGTTAGTGTGGGATGGGGTTTTCATTTTAAAGGCATGAGAAATCAACAAGGGCCATTAATTTTCCCTTTAAGAAAGATAGTTATGAAGGTGGTTGATAATTTGTTCTGGACTGATAAATAAAATAGACTATCTTCAAGAGATATTTTTAAATAAATAACAAAAAGTAATATCTATATCAACATCCATTTTATGAACAATTACAGAGCAGATGGGGAGGAGAGAGATTCATGGAAACAACATGGATTCTTTAAGGCAGATTTTTAAAAAAGGATTGTGTCTGTCTTAGAGAGAGTTATTTCAAAGGACTATGATTTTCTCCATGGTGCCCTGTTTTAGAACATGGATTTACTTGGCTCTTATACGCAAATTCTTGCTTTCTATGGTTCTCTGGATAACAGCATTTTTTTTTTTCATATATACCAAAGGAGTCAAGTGGGTTTGTGAAATGATCTTTTCTATTTGTTGTTGTTTGATTAGCTGTATGAAAGTTGCCTTGTCACGAGAAGTCTTAATTGTAATAATTCTTTAGCAAAACATAGTGATGTCTTCTAGGCAATGCTACTATTTAAGGCTATTCTTGTGTCCTAGCCAAACAGATGTGTTTATTTCCATGTCTGATCAAAACAAGAAGACAAAGGAACTCTGCCCACAGCCTTGCACTTCCTCTTATACAGATAAAAGGGAAGGAGAGATGTAAGCAGTTGGGGCTCACAGAAATTAAAGTGGGCGGGGAGAAAAGCCATGTTGGTGTGAGTCAAACTGAGGCAGCTGTGCGTTCCTTCTAAGTGCTGTACCAGCTGTGTGGGGGCTGAAGCAAACCAGAGGGAGAGCTGGCTGGTGGCACTCGTTTAGGGTGGGTGGTCTCCTCTCTGTGTGCTGGAGAGAGGATAGATTTATAATTGTCCTGCCTATCAAGGATGTTACTGCCAGGGCACTTTTGAAGCCCTGTCACTTCAGGAGCAGCTAAGTAAGCACACAGGCCTGCCCTCACTGCAAGCTGTGACTGTACACGGAAAGGAAAGCAGCCGCTTCTCTCTAAATGCTGATTAAAAGCTGTAGTTGGAAAATCTTTACAAATAGAGGACCTCCAAGTTTAGAGCAAGTAGAATGGAAGAAGTCAGATTAGTAATGGGGTGGTCTTTTAGGGAAGCAAGATGAGGGTAGGAGGCTCAGGGGAGCTCACAGTCCTGAAGAAGCTGGGGAGTACGGAAAGGAGCTGTGAATGAATAGAAAATGAAGAGACAGCTATTGTTTCTCTTCACTAAAATCATTTTTAAAAATGTTATGGGTTAAGATTTTCATCTTCTGATCCTTTTTTTTAAATTTTATTTTTTTAGGGTAGGCAAGGCAGTAAAGAGTTTATTAAGAAATAAGAAAAGAGAGAAGTACACACTCAAGGCATGGATGCGAGCCTCCATGGGGCCCCAGGGTAAGCCTTTTAAAGACCTTTCCTCCTTCCCTTTCCTAATGTTGGGGAGGGCCCCAGATGTTTGCTGTTCTGATTGATTGCCTTTCATTCCCCACCTGTCTTCCCTCCTTCCCTATACTAACCTGCCTCAACTCCCCTACCCCTCAGATAGTTTACACCCTTATTCTTAAGGGGGAGCTGAAGGGCAATGGTCATTCTTCTGTAGCTGCTTCCTGCTGGTTAGGGGGAGTAGTCCCTGCCTGACAGGGCATGAAACTCTGACTATTCTATCAAGGTTAAGGGAAGACAGGTCTGGCACTGTGGTTGGAACTGGATGAAATCCTTGTATGACTAAAACTTTGTTCTGGAAGGTGTTGTTTCTGGAAGAAATAATCTTAGTTAGAATTTTGAAGATATATGGTCCCATTAAAAAGATAAAGGAGATGGTGGTAAACAGGCCCAAAAAGGGCGCCAGCTATGACATACTGGACCATGAAGGTGAAAAAGGCCAGGTGCCTCCAGAGGCTGCATCCTCCTGAAGTTGATGGGAAACAGCATTCTTCCTTGAATTATTTTATGCTATTGGTTAACTCTAGGGAGAGATTGTGGTAGGCCTGCTGGATTTGGTATAAATTGCCAACCCCAATTCCCATGGTGCTGGTTATGCCTAGGACAGCTAAGAGATGTATGAGAGACACTGCCCTAAACATAAACTCACAAAGACAGTATAGGCAACAACAAGACAGTCATATGACAAGCAAAATAAAGATAGTACTTAAGAGAGCCATTCTTTTATCTTATAAGTGTGGCAATTTGATATTGTTTATGAATTCCCAAAATAGATACTAGATTATGTTTGTAAACTGGTCTCTCCCTCCAGGCATATTAGATTATATTGGATTCAGAGGTTTCACTTTTACTTGACTAAATAATGATTAAGGCTTTGATTGGGCCATGTCAGTTTAGACATTTCTAAACTCAGTTTAGAATTACCATCACAATAGCAAGGGTACAGAAGGGTGAGGCTTGACTTGAAGTAACTATACACAAAGGTAAGTTTAATTTAGAATTACCATCACAATAGCTCAAGACTAAGGGTGAAGCTAGTAAGCTAGTCACAAAATAACCATAATCAAAAGTAAACAGGTTATAATTACCATTACTATAGCAAGCATACACAAGGGTGAAGCTAGACCTGAAGTAACCATAAACAAAGGTAAATTAGTCTAAGATTACCATCACAATAGTAGGTCTAGGTTAATACATCCAATTATAGCAATTTCAGATATTATCCTTTTGCTGTTTTATTATATAAAGGAATCTTTATATAAGTTACTAATATAACTCTTAGTTACAGTTTCTAGTAAGTTTTTACTTCAAAACAAACTGGCCACTTCCATTTATTAGCTAAGCAACTAAAACTATTTTATTAGTAACATTAACATTGCTTAATTTTTCTGCTTTTCCAGCAGTTCAACTAATTCCATGTGATTTCTTTTATACATCAAATCCAATTGCAAGATAGTATTGACACTTAAAGATGCATTTCTAGGTTACCTCTCACCATTATCCAATTTGTAACAGGTGAATCCCAAATCTGATTTATGAGTTCCTAGGCATGAGCAGACTGACAAATTTAAAGTAAGCACAGATTAGAGCTGAAGAGAGAATTTTACAAACTTAGCATAGGAAAAGACCTGAATTTAGAATTACCTTCACACAAAGCTCCCAGTGCCCAGGCTTTAACAGCTTCCTGCTTGAGGGGATGCCACTTAATTGATCACTTATGAGGAGGTTTCTACTCTACAGTGGAGAGGTTTAGTAAACTACCTAGATCTTGATCCCCCATTGACTCCCCTTATTAGGCACAATCAAGGTTAGCAAGGTCCCGACTGCAGGTTAGGACTGGATAAATAGTTCCCATGTTAATTAAGAAATTAGGAATCTTACCTGCCACATCAAGGGTCACCTGAGGCTCCTCCTGGTTGATGTATGGCTTCAGGCCCCTTCCAGCCTCCCCTGGGGAAAGACCCCAGTGGTCTGGATGGTGAGGCAACTTGGGGCCAGGAGCCTGCCTGCACACTTGAAGCAGTTTCCTGCTGATGCAGAGTCAGGATTTGGGTGCCCCTGAGGTGACAGGGTGCCTTTCGTGGCAGCAGCTAAAAGATGAGCCTGTCCCCGGGCCTGCCCCTCCTAACCTGTTTCCCCTTGGTGACGTGGTCTCGATTGCTGAAAAGTACTAAAGCTGTTTCTAAAAGGGAGTTAATGCAAATTTGGGGGCCCAGGGAAATTTTTTGCTTCTTTCTCTAGATATCTGAGACAGACTGGCTAATAAAGTGAGTTCCTAGGAGGATTTGTCCTTCTCTAGAGTCAGGATGTGGCAGTTTGAGATTATTTATAAATTCCATAAAGAAAAAGATTATGTTTGTATTCTGGGTGTGATGCCCTTTGATTATATTGGATTCAGTTGAGGGGCCCTTGATTAAATTACATGTTAAAATTAGGGCTTTGATTTGACCATGTCAGTGAGGCATGACTCAGGATGCGTCCCTGCCCCCTTGGTGGGCTATATAAATGGACATTCACTCAAGAAGCCACATGAGAAAGGAGAGAACTTTGCCATGTGACAGAAAGGAGAAGGCTCAAACACCTAAGGCCTCAGGGAGACATGAGCCATTCACCTGATAGTTTGTAGCTGACATAGGATGCCCTGAGGGACAAGCCTTAACTAGGAGAGACCAGGCAGAGATCAGCAACCATCTTGTTTCAACATGTGGCAAGTGACTGTGGTGAGAAAGCAACCTTGAGTTGGACTCTTTATGGCTTTGTAACTAAAAGCTTTTACCCCAAATAAATATCCTTTATTAAAGCCAACAGATGTCTGGTACTTTGCATCAGCACCCCTTTGGCAGACTAAGACACAGGATCTACCAGAGGCTATTTTTTTATTGCTTCTACCAGCTTTCCTTGAAACAATGCTGGGTTTTCATCCTGCCTCTGAGTAATTTCCTTGAGCTTATTAAAGTTGACTGGTTTGGTAGTGCACTTCCTCATACCTTAGAGGAGACGTGGCCACATGGTCTCTGGCCCTCAGATCTGCTTGTCATCTCCTTCCCTCTTACACAAGTTTAACTGGAATTCAGGGTCCCATACAGAGGCCACTGTTGGCCATACTGCAGGCACATGGTGTGGCAGGAAAAGATTAGCCTCTTCCTTTTAGATCATCAGTAGGTGGGTTGTCCCAATTCCTCCCAATGGGGAGTCTGCTGGGATGCTAGAGGCCGTGCCCATTGTTCTAGTGAGAAATGGAAAAAACTGTCAGCCGATCCAGCCTTCCAGATCCTGGCCAGACTGAACTTTTCCCCTCCAAACTGAAGCATCCGTGCCACTTAAGACTTGGGGGACATTTGGTGTTGCTGCCAAGCCGAATTTTCTCCCTAGAAGAGGGACTGGGTAGGGTCCTGTCTTTTGGTCTTCTCTTACAGTGGTCTTCGAAAGGTTGGCTGTGAGAGAGTTCATTTTATGGCCACTGCCAGGGACAGAGTTTTGCAGTTAAAACCAGACATTAAGAAGCACATTAAAAAGCAGAGACTGATTGTTCTTGCAGCTTACAGGCAAAGAGCTTCAGTGGCCCCAGAGGTAATGGATTAAGAAGAACCTCTGGGCTCTGAGTGAGAGTCTTGGGGGCCTTGCTAATAATAGAGGGCACAGAAAGGCTCTAATTAAAAGTTTAGACTCACCAGTCCTCACCAGGGGTCAGAGAGCATTATTTGCCTCTTTGTCTCCTGGCTTGGTTTGCCAATTACGTTAGCTCTGGGTTCTGGGCTTCTAGGTTCTTGGCTAAGTTGCATAAAGGAATTTAAGGACACACCATAGGGTAGGCAAAGGAGTAAAAAATTTATTAAGAAACAAAAAATGAGAAAAGTGATAAGTGCACACCCGAGGAATGGATGTGGGCCATGCTACAGGGTGAGGAACACCTATATGTTATTTTTAAAGAAGCTCTAGATTACATACAGAAATGATATATAAAAAATGTAGGGGGATTCCCCTATACCCCATGCCCTCTGCCTCCCACACTTTTCCCCATTAACATCTTTCATTAGTGTGGTACGTTTGTTACAATGGATGAACACATATTGAAGCATTGCTAATAACCATGGTCAATAGTTTACATTATAGTTTACACTTTGTACAGCACATTTTTATAGGTTTTGACAAAACATGTAATAGCTTGTATCTGTGGCTGCAATGTCATCAGAACAATTCCAGTGTCCCCAAAATGCCCCATGTTACACCTATTCTTCCTTCTCCCTCTTCTCAGAACCTCTGGTGACCACTGCCTTTATATCAATGTTACAAGTTCTTCCATTGCTAGAATAATAATAATTCTACTTTAGTTCATAGTTGCATTCCCTCTTTACGCTTGTTCATTCCTCTTGAGGATTTTAGGATGGTGATGCCCAATCTCTTTCTGATTGAGAGAGGCTCAGATCCCATGGGACAGATGAATGGAACTGTCTTGCTTGCAGTTGTAAATATTCCATTTTTTGGAGATGGGCATTGTCCATCATCATCTTTTTTTAGTTGTCCTGGCCAGTCTGAGAACTGTAGAGTAGGTGTTGCAACTCTGTAGAGATTCAGGGCTCAACTGTCAAATGAACAGACCAAAGATTTAAGTCTCTGGGACATATATTTAATGAATATAGTGATAATTATAGGTTCAAATAAAAGGGGGCAGAAGAGCCATGTATAGGGAAAGTATAAGTGAGTAACTTTGTTATATTGGGGAACAAATATTCCAAGATAAGGCTGATGGACAGGGTGCTGAATTTCTGAGATTTTCTACCCTGCCTATAGTGTCTAGATTTCCCTAGAGCCCTCAGGAGCACCCTTGCTTGAGACACTGTTTACTGTGGCAGTCAGTGAGATCTTCTGAGATATGCATAAACATAACCTCTGGAATGATCTCTCAACTCACTTTAAAATCTCTTACACATAAAAACTCATTTGTATTTATTATTTCCCCCTTTTGATCCAAGTCTTTTTCCAAATGCATTGCTAGTTGGCACTTGATAATAATCCCTTGGTGTCAGGGAGGCTTACCCCCATGAGTCATGTCCCATACTGGAGCAGGGTGGGGGAAGGTAGTATGTTCATATGCTGAGTTGGCTTAGAGAGAGGCCACATTTGAGCAACAAGGAAGCTTTCAGGAGGTAATTCTTAGGAAATATGTAATACTAGGCTAAGCTTCAATTTCACAAGAACAAGATTTATAAGTACAAGCATCAGTATCAAGGGCCTGGTGTATTGGTCTGTCTTCCTTCACTAGACACTGCTCATGTGCTCTAGGAATTCTTGCCACTCTATTAGAGAATGTAGCAGGACTTCCTAGGATAGGAATTCAATATTCTTTTGGTTATTGTGTGGGTCTCCACCAACTGAGACAACACCCTTGAACATATTCCTATTCCATAAAGTCACGGCCCAGGTGCACTCCTCCCCATACATGCCGTCCCCAACACCCCACACTAGTGATCCTCTCCTGCCACAGTTGCAACCCTTCTGTAATTCAAAACCTCACCAAAAACAAAGCCAAAAAATAAATGAAAATAATAAAATAATAATAAAAATAACAAAATACAAAAATAAAAAATAAAAATAATTTTTTTCATTGTCTTTCATCACCTTAAGATATGTCTCTTTTATGTACAAAGACAATTTCTTCTGTATATTCCCTCAGTGTCTTATTTTTTTCACTTTATTTTCAAAGAAACTTTAGGTTACAGAAAAGTCACATAGAAAATACCCTATGTACCTTATCCCCTTCTCACATTTTCCTCTATTAATAACATTTTACATGAATATGGTACATTTGTTACAACTGATGAACAAATATGGAAACATTGCTATTAACAATGGTCAATGGTTTAATTGTGATTTACATTTTAGACCACACAGTTTTATAAATTTTTGATGAATTTTAACATGGCCTATATCCATCATTGCAAGATCATGCAGAACAATTTCAGTGCCCTAAAAATGCCCTGTGTTCCATCTATCCTATTCTTTCCCCTGCTACCCTGTCCCCTTGGAACCTATGGTGACCAATAAGTTTCAATTTTTGAAGAATAAAGTTCATAGTTATATGCATTAATATTGAGGGCTTGTTTTCTTTTTATTAGGTACTGCCTATGTTCTTGAGATATTCTTGCCCCTGTAACTGAGAACATTGCAGGACTCCCCAGGATAGGAGTTTAATATTTTCTTGTTTATTGTGTGGGTTTCCACCTGCTGAGATAACACACTATGACAGATGAACACTTTCATATTCCATGGAAGCATGCCCCAGGTGCGCCCTATCCCGCATATCCCCCCACCCCTGACGCTCTGCACCAGTAACCCTCCCCTGCCATATTTGCCAAAAGAACATTCCCACCATTGTAGTTTTATTCACAGACCTACAAATCCCCGGAGTTCAGTAGCTCAGTTGTTGAAAGCCTGCTTCGCATGTCTGAGGTTCAGGGTTCAATCCCCAGTACTGCCTTTAAAAAAAAGAACACAGTGTGAATTCTGTTCCTTCTTAATCCCTTTCCTTCATACTTAATAACATTATACAATAATGGGAACCTTAAAAGCAAAGCCCAGCAATTACAGTACCAATAACGGCTTTCAAATTTTCTCCCTTTCTATTCAGTGAAGGAAAGGGTATTATGATTTGTAATTATTCCTTGAAAACTGTTTAGTTACTGGGCTTTAAAATACGTTAGAAGAAGAGGTACAATATTGTCCACACAGCCAAAACAAACAAACAAACAAACAAACAAACACCCAGAAAATTTACCCAGTAGCCTTGTCAATTTTTACTGGCATTTCTCCACTTAGCTCCCTGTAGCGGCCCTATATGTTGAAAATAACATCTGATTGTCAACTCTGAATGGTAACAGTAGAGGCAGCCACGGTGCTTCGTTTGTTTTTTTAATTGGTTGGTTTGCTTGTTAACATTAGGGCTGGGGCTTATCTAGCTTCGTTCTAAATGTTTAGTACTTACTGTCGGCAGTGAGAAAGGCAATGGCCTTCTGTGCCTCAGTTGTCCCTCTGCAATAAGGCAGGTGAGGCAGGGTTAAAGGCTGAAAGGTAAACATGACTTGCTTATCTTCGCTGTTTTTGAGAGTGCACACACTTTGACAGGACCCATGAATTTGAATCAAATTGGACACATTTTGAGGGGGTGGGCTGAAACTGTATATTCATAAAGTCTTATTTTCTTCAGTAAAGAAAGAAAATATCCTTATGTCTACTTTACTTGGTCTTCTAGGAGAGGAAGGAGGAAAAGAAAGTACCAGGAGATGACAGAGTTAGGTTATTTCTTATTTTGTTGGCCTTCATATTTTTCTGATGGTGGTGGCATGGGTGCCTAGCACTACAGGATCTGCCAAGGGTTTGACAGAGGTAGGAGTGTGTTTGGATGTTTAGTGAAAATAGTGTTTTTATGCAGAGAAAGTGTGTTTAAAATATACATTTCTTTGGTCCCCCAGTGTTTGTTTTTAGTGTAAAAGTTCTTTCAACTATAGTAGGTACTTTCTTGGTAAGCAAAACATTCGAACGTGTGAGCTCTCCTGATCTTTGGCTGGCTGTTCTGTTTACTAGCACAGTGAGTGGTTAGAGTGCCAGTGACAGCAAATAAATCAGAGCTGTCACTGCTCTCCAGTGCTGTGGGCACCCACACCCTGCCTCTTACATGATGGTCTTTCCAGCAGAACTCCCTACCCTTTAGCACAGCTATGTACACTAATTCTTCAGCATGAGGACAAGTCACCTTTCAATTCTCTAGATTGAATAGGGGAGAGATGGAAACAACAGAAGAAAGAAGGCAATTTTCCTGCTTTGAGAACTTCCTGCATATTGCTGTGCAGTCATTTCAAATGTCAGCATTTAGTGCAGAGAGTAAAGTGGGCGTCCTGTCGTGGGGTGTAA
>JAQZBX010107362.1:0-10661 GCA_029593785.1 Cabassous unicinctus
AAAGATTTATTTATTTATTTATTTATCCCCCCCTTGCTGCTTGTGTTTTACTGTGTCCATTCGCTGTGTGTTTCTTCCATGTCTGCTTATCTCCCCGTTGCTGTGAGGTCCTGCTGCATCAGCCCACCGCGCCGCGCAGCCGGCCTGCTCTCACAAGGAGGCCCCGGGAAGCGAACCTGGGGCCTCCCATATGGTAAACGGGAGCTCTATCCATTGAGCCACACCTGCTTCCCTTGTTGTTTGCTTTTGGTTTTTTGTTAGGAGGCACTGGGAATCGAACCTGGGACCTCCCATGTGGGAAGCAGGGGCTCAACTGCTTGAGCCACATCCACTCCCCAACTGTGTGATCTTGAACAAGTTATTAGCCCTCTCTGGACATCGGTTTCTTCATCCATAAAATGGGACTAATAATGCTGTGATAGTATTTATTTCTCCCATGTGAGAGAATGTAGAGCTGTATGATAGGGATTTTTAAAAAATTATTCAAATTCTGGTCTGAGAATGGTTAATACTTGCAAATCTTCTTACTTCTGAGATAAGTTTGACCAAGGAAAGACTAATACTGAGAGTCTGTACAAGCCAAAGTCAGAGTCCTCCTGGACTGAATAGAATGAAAATTAAAGCAGGGATCTGAAAGCACAAGCTTTGAGGCCTGGGAGAACGAGATGAACGTGATAACTTGAGGAGCCAGGCTCTCAAGCCAGGATTTACAGGGGTAGGTGAAAAAAATACAGTTAAGTGTCCCACTTAAATATAGCAGCATACTGTTATAAACAGATTCATAGGTGATCTGACTACTAACAAGTGAACTATAACCGTTAAACCATGAAAGCAGCTTCTAGACATTTGTCTTGCTTTTCTGTGCACTTTCCATGACTTTACTTTGCCCTCATCTACCTCTGAGAGAGGCAGAACAGGTATTATCCCACTAGACTGAGAACTTTATACGGTCAGGAACTGTATTTACTTCTGCCCCCCACCCCCACCCCCCAGTTCTCTGTGCAGAGAATAGTTTAGATTGAGTTGCACTCCCATTGTACAGATGAGGAAGCAGGCCCAGTGGTGAGGCCTTGCCCAAGGTGACTCAGTCATGGCAGAACTGTAACTAGAACCCAAGTCTCCTGCCCTCTGATACGTGCTCTCCTAGGCCCATCGCTGTGAAAGTTTGTACTGCAGATCTCTGGCGGACATACCTGGAGAAGGTCTCCATCTAGGTGGTGGGTACATCTGTAGCCAGGAGCAGGGTCAAGGTGAGTGGCCCAGATAAAGTGGAATGGTGAGGTCAGTATTGCTGCCTTTTGGCTCTAAGGGAAAGGCCAGGGAGAACCATGCCTTCTAACGCCTCATCTCCTTTCCTCCGGCGGCCCTTCCGGCTTCAGGAGCAGCTTGCCCCAGAAGGGGAAGCACCACTCTGCTTCACCACTCCCCACGCCTTCAGAATAGAGATGGTTGGGATGAGGACAACGTGACACCCTCATCCCATCCCTTCAAGACATTCCAGAGCCAGGAAGCAGCTGTCCGTGGAGCCAGCCAGTTCCTCCCTCTGGACAATGTCAGTTCTAGCTTGTAGGTGCTAATCAATCTGACATTGGCACAATGAGGCCTGCTTCTCAGGAGCCCCTAAATAAAGGGGCTGAAGTGAAGGATGGGGAACTGAGTCCTCTCCAGGATTTCCTAGCTGGCCAGGGCAGCCCAGGATGAGGCACAGTCTCCTGCCAGGCTCCAAATGGCATTGGAGGCACCCTGGTAACATCCTCGCTCCTTCCATAGAGATGGAAATAGAGTAAGAGGGAGGGGTCTCTTTGACCCACTATCATTTTTGGATCCCTTTTCTTCCTTCCTTCCTTCTTTCCTTCCTCTTCTGCTCTATTGCAGTCTCAGATTTTCAGGGAATCCCCATCTCCCACTGATGACCCTCACTGTGTAAAAGGAGACCCCAGCCCCACGAGGGGCCCTGCCTGTTCTCTCAGAGGGTGGCTAGTGAGACGATGAATTGCCTAGTGGGTCTCTTCTCCTTCCCATCTTGTTCTCCCCTAACTCTTCCAGTTATACCATATAACAAGAACCTAATTCACAGTTTGCTTTTCACTTTGTGGAATGTTGTTCCTTTACCCAACCAGCCTGGTTGGGCAGGGATTATGGTGCCCGTTTGATAATCTGAGAGACTGAAGCTCTAGGAGGTTGGTATAGCGTCTCATATGAAGTTAGCATCGGGCTGGAATAGGATTCCTGATTCATGGTCCAGTGTTCCTTCCACTAACCATGTGCCTCATGCCCCCTCCAGATTGGAACCCCCTGCCTCAAAGGCAAGGAGCCCATCTCCTCCTTCCTTTTCAGCTTTGACTAGCCACAGTACCAAGGCAGGTCAATGAGGCCTCTTGAGTGTACAATGTGTCTTTCCTCGAGGCTGACCCCCCTCTAAGCTCACTCCCCATAGTATCCTGCAGTGCAGCCCCTCAAAAGGCCTGAGTCTTGACCAGAAAGAAGAGGGTGACCTGGGGATTCCTAGGGAGGAGGACAAAGGTAAGAGCCCAAAGAGGGAGGAGTGTGAAGCATCCATCCAGCATTTGCAGAGGACTCTGCTAGAGGCAGGCAGTGGAGGAGTAGAAGCAGCTGTGTGTGAACATGAATTTTACTAAAAGAAGGGGAAAGCTATGTCAGTCACACCCAGTGCCTCCCTGCAATTCCCCCTAAAGGGTCATATCGCCAAACTTTCTAGCCGTTCACGCAACAATCCCAGAAGTAAACAGGGACCCTGCTTGCCATCACCCGGGGCCAGGACAATTGGTCGGCTGAATCTGGCTGCAGGGTGGGAGCTGAACCTGGGGTGTTAGGAGAGTGGTGTCGGACTCCACGCTTGTCCTAGATTATTCCATCTCACCCTGGTCAGCAGGCAGCAGGGGTGGCAAAGCCCCTCCTCAGAAGATGCTAGTTCATTGAAAAGATGCCAACTCAAGCCTGAGACATCTTACCCCCTGCCCATCTCACAGTGTCTTGGGGGAAAAACAGAATGCGAGTGACCTTGGGCAAACGAAACAGTTTGGCTATTGAATATAAATTTATTTCTGTCTGTTCCCTTCTCACTGTATCCTCAAAAGCTTCTTTTTGCATCTTTCAAATACTTCTAGGCCTTCCTCCATGCTAAACTTATCCTTTTATGGATTTGCCTATCAGAGACTTCCAAAGCATAGCTCAGAAATGCTTTAGGGAGAAAGGAGTGGGCCTGGGAGTGGAGGGGCAACCCAGGCTTTGGAGCCGTTTGTGCCCTCCTCCTCCCTCTGTCAGGAAGCTGTTTGAGTTGGGCTGAAGCCAATCAGATGCGCTGGATCAGCGCGTCCTGTCCGAGGAGACAGCGGGTATTTGTCTTCTTTCATGAGACAGTCCTGGGAGGAGGAGGGAAGGGCCTAGAAACATGGATGCAGTTGATAGGGGAAGAGAGTCAATCAGATCCCTAAAGAGTGGAACTGGGGTGGTTTCCCTATTATTAGGGATGGCCCAAGTGAAATCCCCGGGCTCCTCTGACTTGGAGAGGTGAGGAGAAGAGCAAAAGAGGACATGGTAGGGAAGCGGGTGTGGCTCAATCGATAGAGCTCCGGTTTACCATATGGAAGGCCCGGGTTCGCTTCCCGGGGCCTCCTTGTGAGAGCAGGCCAGCCCACACGGCACGGTGGGCTGATGCAGCAGGACCTCACAGCAAGGGGGAGATAAGCAGACACGGAAGAAACACACAAATGGACACAGCAAGCACAAGCAGCAAGGGGGGGATAAATAAATAAATAAATAAATCTTTAAAAAAAAAAATAATTGGTGGTTTAAAAAAAAAAAAGAGGACATGGTGAAGAAAGTGGAAAGTTCTAGACTTGACTCAACAACTACTCTGTGTGATCTTGGGGGGGTCACCTTCTGCTCCATCTCCTCGTCTTCATTTGGGAAACGAGGAAGCTAAGCGTCCTGAGGTCACCTCAGGTTCTTGACAAGCGTATTTTTCTAATGAAGTGAAGCTACTGCACGTAGGGTTGCTCAGCAGGGAAAAAAAGAAGGCTAAGAGGGGATTTAAAGCTCTAAGTTTCTCAGCAGCTCTTTTCAGGGGGAGTTCTCCTCTGCACTGATAGCAAACAGAAATGTGCACCACTGTTACAAGGGGGGAGAATATGGTGTTGCATGGGAAAAATACAACTTATGTGACTTACAGACTATAGTTAACAGCAATAGTGTAATATTCTTGCATCCATGTCACAGAAGGTACTTTATCATTGTTAAGGGTCAATAATAGGGGGGTATGGGCTAAGGAAAACCACCTCAGAAATTCCCACGTCCTTCCCCAGGTCAGAAAAATGCTCCTTGCTCTCTCATCTCCACCTCTTCTCTTGCAACACCAGCTGCTCTTTCTGCCCTCCACGGAGCCCAGCCGTGCCCTCAGACAAAACCTCTTCAGAGCCTGGTAGCATTATTTCACATACCGGCATTTCTCCACATCCATCTCTGCCCTGCACCCCATTCTCTCCTTGGGAATCTCAAGTCCTGTTCTGAGCCCGCCCTCCACCCAGGCGCTTTTTCCGGTAGTGCGTGCCAGCCGGTCCTGCATCCCACATCCCCAGCTGTTGACATTTCGTTGCCATTGCCCATGGGATAAAGAAAGGGGCCCTGTTGTTCAACAATAGGGGAAAAGACGGAGACAATGGGAAATTGTGCTTCCGATGGGGTGGGGACAGAGAAAGAAAGGACAGACAGATGGACAGACAGGGGGGCTGGGCAGAAGGAGTCAGGTTTCTTGAAGCAGCTGGAAGTCCTGGATGTCTGGTTCCCACCTTGAGAGCCTAGTCCCATAGGTAATGCGCACCCAGGCACCGGAAAGCAGAGGTGAGGACTTTGTGTGTGTGTGTGTGTGTGTGTGGGTGGGTGGGTGGGTGGCAGTGGTGGTGGTGCTTAGATGAGGCCCACATGGAGCTGCAGGGGCAGCTGGAGCTTGACAGCTATGGATCTTTGAGCCTCCTTTGTAGTTCATCCCCATTCGTCCAACGCCCTCCCACCCACCAATCAACCCACCCCTTCTCTGGGCCAAGAGCATCTCAGAAGCATCTAGGCACCACACTTGCCGCACTCTCCCAGGTAACCTTCCCAGGATTGCTTTCTTTACTCCACCTCCCTTCATGGGTCCCCACCCCCAGCATCTTCTCCTGGTCCCAAGCCAGTGAGCTCCACAGACATAGTGCCCAGTCACAGTGTCTCTGCTTAGTGGAGGATGGGGGGTGCCGGGGTAGATCTCGGCACCTTGGCTTCTTCTTTGAGCTCAGGGCAGAAGCCTTTCCTCTGAGGTGCAAAAGGAGCGCTAAGGTACTTTGACCTCCCAGGAGCTCGGGCAACACCTTCAGCCAGAACCTCTTCCTCAAGCAGGACCAAAAAGCTGCTAATCATTGCTGTCTCCATCTCTGTGAAGAGACCAGCTCTAATGGGTAGGCAATGAAGCTACTGGCCACTCTGATTTTCTGTAAAGGGCACAAAGATGATATTGTACACCTCAGCTGCTCTGAAACACAGAAATGCAGATCAGCGATTAAGAACTTGAGCCTCTGTCAGAGCTGGATTCAGATCCCAGCAACCCCTGCTCCTCTTACTAGCTGTGTGACCTCACTCAAGTTTCTTAAAATTTGTGCACCTTTGTTTCATCATTTATAAAATGGGATGCATAATAGTTCCTATCTGATAGGACTGCTGGAACAGATATAAAAGTATACATGAAAAGTGTTTAGAGCAGCATCAGACATGTTAAATTTGAAACATTTGTTATTGCTAGCTACCGTTATTACTGGCCTCTAAATCAAGTTCCCAGTCCCCACGAACATTCTTATTTACCAGGTTCTCTTGTTAAGGAGAAGTGGTCCTCTGGGTCATGTCCCCGTTCCAGATACTTTCACTTTTAACCACTGGGAAGTTCCTCCTCGGTCTAACCCCCGCTTTTCCTATTACAAGCTCATCTTTGACCCTCATTTGCCGGATGATGGAGCTCAGCTCCACATACCCCATCTCTTCTTCCCAGAAGTCCTTAGTAGGAGCTCATTCATTAAGACACACATTTATTTAGCACCTACAGTGTGCCAGAAACTATGCTGGGGGTTGGAGATAATAGGTAACACACAAATAGCACTTACTATATAGCAAGTACTATTCTTTTTTTTTAAAAGATTTATTTATTTACTTGATCCATTTTAAACCCCCCCTTCCCCATTTGCTGTTTTGTGTCCATTCACTGGGCAATTCTCTGTGTCTGTTTCATCTCTTCTCATCCTCCTCCTCCATTCTTTGATCCTGGAGACTTCTGATGTAGGAGAGAGGTGTTCTGCCCTCTGTGCCACCTTGGCTCCTGGTTTTTGGAGCTTTCGGAGCATCTCGTCTTGTCTCTCTCCTTTTAGGCTCCCGGGGCCTGGTGGGTCACCAGCACACAGAGCCTGGCAGCCCATGCGCCCTCTCTCTCTCTATATTTTTATTTTACTGGAGGTCCCGGGGATCGAACCCAGGTCCCTCCATATGGCAGACAGATGCCCAACCATTTGAGCCACATCCGCCCCCTATAGCAAATACTATTTTAAGCATTTTTCATATGACTCATGGAATCCACACAACTACCCAGTGAGATAGGTGTACTATTATTATCCACATTTTACTGATAAGGACACCAAGGCAGAGAAAAGTTAAGCAACTTGTTCAAGGTCACGCAATTAGGAAGTGGAAGAGTCAGATCTGGAAAATGAATCTAGGAATCATGGAAACTAGGTCAACAGGTTTTGGTCCAATTGAAAAAAAAGAGTCAAGGCAATTAAAAAAGATACAAAAAGGAGGGGGAAAAAAAAAAAAAGGAACTACCAAAATAGATCATTGCAATTGAAATAGTTTTTTGTAGTGACTGGAAAACCTCACTGATGTATTCTATCCTTGGGGAAATCAGTCTGAATTAATAAAAAGTATAAAGTATATTTTAGTAATAAAAATGTGTGTATTACTTTCAAATTCACAAGGTAAATTTAGCTGCTAATAAAAGCACTTCTGAGGGGAAGTCCCTAGGCCAGTCCAGTAGGAGAGCCAGAGCAGATCACAGTGCCCTACAGTGTGGCCCCTGGGGACTCAGGGAAGTTTCCCTGGAGGAGGTGAAGTCTAACCTGATGCTTGTGAAAAGGAGGTGAGGGCAACCTTGAACTGTTTGGGAACTGCCTGAAGTCCACTGTGTCTGGGGCACCGAGCAGGGGGCACTGGTGGGGAGAGGCAAGGTGGGGGTGGTGGAGGCTAATGAATTGGAGGTGCAGACAGGCAGAGGGAGCCCTGGAGGCCACAAAGCCCTGGTTAGATTGGGTTTCAACCTCAGGGCAGTAGGAACCACTGTTTTTAGGAGGAGAGCGACATGATCATAGTTACTCTGGCTCCAGGGTGGAGAATAAGTTTGGGAGAAGGCAGAAACCAGAGCTGGCAATCCAGACCGCATGACTAGGGAAGTAGCAATTGTGAGGAGAGGGGAGAGAGAGATGTTGAATAAGGGCTGACTGATGTGAGAGAAGAGGAGGGGCCCAGGAGGCCACAGGGGGAGGAGTTCTCAGTGCCTCCCTCCCCATTACCTTCCTGTAGCCACCAGCATCTGCCCGTTTTCTGCCCTCATGACTTCCACCTGGACAGTGCCCTCTGATGCATCCCCCATGGGAGTTCACCCCCAGCCCTGCTCCTGCCCCTTTCCCTTTCCCTCTGCACATGGATGCCCACCTTTGTGTCCCACAGACAGTGCTGGGCAGAGTTTCCATCATGCCAGGCCGGCTCACCCACCCCACTCTCTGTTGCTTCCTTCTCCCCTGGGCCTTCACCATGTTCCGTAGCGCCCTGGGGGACCCAGGTAAGATCCCAGCCCAGAATCTGAGGAACACTGGGGTAGAGGCTCAAGGGCTGGAGAAAATGGAAAGGGCAGCCATTGGGGGGTACCCAGGGAGTGAGAGCAATGGAGGGGAGTGCTGGGGGAGCCTAGAGAAAGCATTGAGGAGGCGAGGTTCTGGGAAGGAAATTCCTGCCACTGTGGCCCCCTCTGCTCAGCACCCCACTACCTCCTGGCCCCCATCCACGAGGTCGTTCACTCTCAACGTGGGGCCACCGCCACGCTGCCCTGCGTCCTGGGCACCGCGCCTCCCAGCTACAAGGTGCGCTGGAGCAAGGTGGAGCCCGGAGAGGTCCGGGAAACGCCGATCCTCATCACCAACGGACTCCACGCCCGGGGCTACGGGCCCCTGGGGGAGCGCGCCAGGTTGCGGAGGGGGCATCGGCTGGACGCCTCCCTGATCATCGCCGGCGTGCGCCTGGAGGACGAGGGCCGGTACCGCTGCGAGCTCATCAACGGCATTGAGGACGAGAGCGTAGCACTGACGCTGCGCCTGGAGGGTGAGCCCTTCCGCCCGCGTCCGGACCTCTCCCGCTGGGTTAGCGCGGCCTCGCCTCGGGTCTCCCGGGGCTCCCGCCCCAGCATCTCCCCTACGCCTCCCGAACGCCCCCGAGCCGCCTCTCCCAGGCTGCCCCCCTCCGCGCTGCCGCCTCCCCAGGCTCTCCGCCACCCCCCCAGGTGTGGTGTTCCCCTACCAGCCCAGCCGGGGCCGGTACCAGTTCAATTACTACGAGGCGAAGCAGGCGTGCGAGGAGCAGGACGGACGCCTGGCCACCTACGCCCAGCTGTACCAGGGTGAGCGGAGGGACCCGGGCACCGCCCACGCCCCCTGCGGGCTGGCCCAGGGGCCCCGCCGAGGGAGCGGGGCCAGCTCGGGGCCTGGCTCCTGCCCCAGGCCTCTTATCCCGGCCCCGCCGTCTCCCGCCAGCGTGGACCGAGGGCCTGGACTGGTGTAACGCGGGCTGGCTGCTCGAGGGCTCCGTGCGCTACCCTGTGCTCACGGCGCGCGCTCCCTGCGGCGGCCGGGGGCGGCCCGGGATCCGCAGCTACGGGCCCCGCGACCGCAAGCGCGACCGCTACGACGCCTTCTGCTTCACCTCGGCTCTGGCGGGTGAGGGGCCAGGCGAGGGCGCCCTGGCGCGCAGAGGGGGGCGAGGCCTGGCGGGCTGTGGAAGAGGGACGCAAAAGCGGCGGGGCGGGGCGGGAGCTAAGGCAGGGTGTCGGGGCGGGGTCCGGGACTGGGGAGCGGGAAAGTTGAGCAAAGAAGGAACCAGATCGGGGGCGGGTCTCGTGGTGTCTTCAACCCCCCCCCATGGCCCCGCCCGCGCAGGCTCCAGCCAGGCTCCCGCAAGCCCACTGCACACAACTGCCTCGACCCTCCCACTCCTACTCCAAGCTGGGCCCCGCCCCTCCACCGCCCTATCCCGCACTCCGCTCCAGAGGAGTCCGAGTCCCCGCCGCACCCCGGCCTGCTCTCGGCCAGTCGGTGACCGGCCCCTGTCCCCAGGCCAGGTGTTCTTCGTGCCCGGGCGGCTGACGCTGTCTGAAGCCCACGCGGCGTGCCGGCGGCGGGGGGCCGTGGTGGCCAAGGTCGGGCACCTCTATGCCGCCTGGAAGTTTTCGGCGCTGGACCAATGCGACGGCGGCTGGCTGGCGGACGGCAGCGTGCGCTTCCCCATCACCGCGCCACGGCCGCGCTGCGGGGGCCTCCCGGATCCCGGGGTGCGCAGCTTCGGCTTCCCCAGCCCGCAGCAGGCGGCCTACGGGTCCTACTGCTACGCCGAGTAGGGGCCCAGCGCACCCCCTCCAGCCGCGCGCGACAAAACCTGGGGATCGGGGCGGGGTCTCTCGCCAGACGACGAGCGGCCCCTCCTGACTCGTCTCGCCGGCCCCAGGCCGCGGGCCCCCGACCCCCGCTGGCCGGGCGTCGGGGGGCGGAGGTGGCGGCGCCCCTGGAGCTGCGGTGCGGACACTGACCTCGGACTCACGGATGGCGGCCGGGCGGTTGTTCCTGTGCCCGGTGCAGAGGACACAGCCACCGCAGGGAGGACGGGTGGGCGCAAAGAGCCATTAACTGATTTCCGTGCACAGCAGTAAAATAACTTGGAGACCTTGTTTGCTGGGCAGAGTTGCAAGAGCGGCGGGGCGTAGGTGGTGGGGGCGCAGACCCTGGACTCGGCAGGCAGACTGTGCGCCCAAGGAGACAGGGTAAGAGCAGGGGCCTCTGCTGCTGCTGAGTGAGCTAGCAGGAGAGGGAGGAGTGCGAGAAAAGGGCAACACAAGGCTCAAGGGCGACAGAATTTGCGACTCAGAGGAAGAGGTGCGTGCAATCCTATGGGCGACCCGCCGGGTCGGTCTCAGGAGAACACGGGATGGTGTTGCACCAGGCGCCACGCGGGGGCGCCGCGCACTCACGGATTACTCTGGTTCAACTCCTCCAGGGGCTCTTGATCGCCCCAGGCCTACCCCTGGGCCCCACCGAACAAATAAAAAAAATGAACCTAAAAATATTTCCAAGTGTGTTAGTATCCTGCCGACGTCCCATAAGCGCTTGCGGGAATTACTATTAAAGATGGGAAAGTTACACCGTTGTTATAATTGAAGGGAAATTCTAAATCCTGTAGAAGGAGAAGGCGCGCAAACCCGACACCGCAGGGCTGATGCTTGGTGATTGAGCGGTTGGTTTCAGCTTCACCACCTTTGCCACCAAGACAAAAGGGAAACTAGACCAGCAGCATTCTTAACACCTGGC
>JAQZBX010107363.1:0-10661 GCA_029593785.1 Cabassous unicinctus
TCTGAGAACCACTGTCTGAAAGATAGGTTAATAAGAGAGAGAAAGGGAAGAAAAAGTTCTGAGCCATCACCCATACAGACATAATCTGTAGTAACGTGATAGAGTATAGTTGCATATTGAAGGATAGGACAGGTGGGTAGTGATATTACTGTGTTTGGTCAGGCAGGGGTGACAGGTGGATAGATTAGGAAGGGTGGGTGAGAATACCCAAGATTCTGGGGGGAGAGATGGGAGAATGACCAGGTGACACAGGATTTGTGGGTATGAGGTTGAAAGTGCAGGAGAGGGATGGCTCTTATGGCAATATGACAAGGTAGTGCCATTGGTTTAGAGTGGGGGGGCATTCAGGATGGGGTGCATTTGGAGTAGGTTTCTGGGGACTCTGTGTTCATCCTGTGATAATGTGTTGTGTTGGGGAGTGGAGATCCACAAAGTTAGTGGGAAGGAGATAGACCCTCATCTATGGGAGGACCGATTCACCCAGAAACAGACAGGTGGTTGTCTCTTAGGAGAAAGGGTGAATCCTAAGAGGGGAGGACAATCAGTATGTCAAGACCTCTTGTTGCATGTACCTATGAATCTTGTCAGCCAATGAGTGAAGTCAGGGTGTGGTGTCAGCTGTCAGAGGGGGATGGGGAGGGAGGAACAGAATAGACCAAACAGGGGGTATTTAGTGGTCAGGGGAAATGTTTTTCATTACCTTACAGGGATGGACACAGGACATGGTAAATATCATCAAAAATTATTAAACTGTACCATCTAAATTGTAAACTATACTGTAAACCATTGACAATGTTTAGTAGCTATGTTTCACTATCTGTATAACAGTAATAACCATGATTCCATCCACATAAAAAAGGTTTTAATATAGGGTGAGGAAAGGGGGAGGATGTTGGGTATATGAGTGTCTCTATTATTCTGTGTGTGACTTTGCTGTAACCTAAAACTTCTTTGAAAATTAAATGAAAGTGTACAGTACAGACTGCACACCCAATAAGGCAGTGATAAAAGGAAAAATGTTTTAAAAATTTTTTGTTTTTTCCCATATTTTTATATCCCAATCCTTTAATTTTATTTTATTTTTAGTGTTTTTTTTTTAAGTTTCCATGTATTTTATCTCTTTCATTTAAACTTATCATTATTATTTCATTTAACTATTAATTGTATTTGGCTATTTTATGGGCTTCATCTTTAAGGAAGGTTTGAATCACAGAGGAGTTACAACAAGGGCAGGAGTGGATCACTGGTGGGGGGTGTCTGGGATGGGGGATTCATGGGAGGAAGTTCACCTGAATATACATAAAAGATATATAAAATTGTTCAGGTCAATGTAGGAGGAGGCAAGATGGCATTGGTTTAGGAGGGCACTCACTCAGAGCTCCCGGAGGACAGCAGATTGTGGACAGGGTCCTGCCCAGGGGTTTGTGCTGTCGGCACACAGAACAAGAAGCCTGGGACATCTGTCTTTGCAGATCGACAGCATGGACTGATCGGTAGAGATTCATGAGTTTTAAGCCTGCCTGTGGTGGTTAACACAGATGGCTGAGTCCCACATTTAGGGGAAAAAAAAAGCCAGTTTGAGCCATGACTCCCGCCCGGCAACCAGGTGACAGGGCCTGGTGAGAGGGAGCATTCTCTGAGAGTGGGAGGGCTCTGGCAAAGGGGTGAGAGAGCTTCCCTTTCTGTGGATTTGGCTGCCTGGAACCCCTTGCAGCTTGTTGGAACAAAATAGCTGGATTGAATCAACACCTGGCAGAGGGGAAGGGTAAATCTGCTGAGGAAGTTGATTTACCTAGCTGTACAGGAATAAGCCCCAAACCCCACCAAGCCAGGGAGAGGGAGCACTCTTTGAGAGAGGGAGGGTTCTGACAGAAAGCAGAGAGGGGATTCTTTACCATCGATTTGGCTGCCTGTACCCCATCATAGTTTTGGGGAGCAGATAAACCAGCTTGAAGCAGCACCAGGCTGAGGGGAGAGGTGAACCTGCTGAGGAAACCTGATTTGCCCAGCAGGCCAGTGATGCTGAGGCTCGGCTCCAGAAGGGGTGGAGTCAGCCATTTTTATCATTCTGCGCTGACTAGCATCAGAGCTTCAGATCCCCTGGGGAGGCCAGGAGGTGGGAAGTGCTTGATTAGTTTCCACGAGCCTAGTTAGGATCCCCTCAGTGAACAGGATATTCTAGAAGAGGACTTATTTGGGTCCTGTATTTCACAAAAAAAAACACAACAGTCATTTTAAAAAATGAAAAATGAATTCTTCTTGTTAATTTAGTTTAATAGCTAAAATCTGCTTCAAAACCTGCACATATAACACTGCTGGGAAATTGATTGATAAACATAATGAGGCTGAGAGTTTCCTCAAGAACACTAGAAGGACCATAGCTTTGTTTGATGGCTTTCATTTGTAGTCATTTGGTTTTTCTCTGTTTATTTGATGTCTTTTGCTTTTCTTTCCTCTTCCCCCCCTTTCTTTTTTATTTATTTTTTATTAGGTGTTGCTAGCTTGTCTCTTCTTTGCTGTGCTTCTTATTCAGTGATTCCCGTTCTCTATCTGTATTGATTTTGTATCTCAATCTATCTCTTATCCTTCCTCCATATTTCTGCCTTCTGCTTTCTGTTGTGGTTCTTATATACCAGGTTTTTTCATTTGCCCACAACTTAAGGGTGTCAATTTCTATTCTATCTATTTTGTTTTCATCTTTTTTTATTAATATTAACTTTTTCCTTTCAGCCATTTCTTTACTCTTTCTCTCCCTCCTCATAATTCTGGCCTTCTAAATCATTATATATATATTCTTCTATTTGGCTTCCCAGCCCATTATAGGTACTCCACTTTTTTTCCTATTACTCTACACTGCATCGGTGAGATAAATATTCATTTCATTAAGTCTTATTTGGCCCCTCTTCTAAGTTTATCAATATTATTATTATCCTTCTTCCTTTCTCACATCTTTCATTTCATCTGGCCCTAATCTTTTACTTTCAAGGGAACATAGAACCAAGGAAATAAAATAAGAAGAAAAAGTGTCAAAGAGA
Source organism: Cabassous unicinctus (assembly GCA_029593785.1). Lineage (NCBI taxonomy): Eukaryota > Metazoa > Chordata > Mammalia > Cingulata > Chlamyphoridae > Cabassous > Cabassous unicinctus. The sequence goes on from JAQZBX010107363.1 coordinate 3,036, forward strand.
AAACTTAACACACATGAAGAACAAACAGATAAATAAAACTCTAGAGCAGAGAGAGAAGCTAATCAACTGAATAATCCCATCAAGATAAAATGATGACTAGAGGGCAACAAAAAATTACAAACCACACTGATTAATAGGAAGACATGGACCAGTCCAATGAACAAACTAAAAACCAGAAATGATGCAAAACATCGAACAACTAATCAAAGCTTTCCAAACAATTATCATGGACCAAATTAAAGAAGTGAAGGAACAGATTAAGTATATAAAGAACACACTGGGAGAATATACTGAAGAAATTGAAAATGTGCTTAAAAAGATAACAGATGTGATGGTGATCAATGGCACAATCCAAGATATCAAAAAGACGCTGGATTCACATAACAGCAGATTTGAACAGGCAGAAGAAAGAATTAGTGAGGTGGAAGGCAATACACCTGAAATCAAACAGATAGTAGAACAGATAGACAAAAAGATAGAAAAACTCCAGCAAGTACTCAGGGAATTAACCAACAAGGCAAAATGCACAAACATACGCATTATGGGCATCCTAGAAAGAGAAGAGAAGGGAAAGGTAACAGAAGGAGTGTTGAAGGAAATAATGGCTGAAAACTTCCCAACCCTATTGAGAGAGATGGATGTGCAGATCCAGGAAGCGAAGTGCACCCCAAAGAGTATAAATCCCAACAGGTCAACTCCAAGACATATACTTGTCAAAATGTCCAATGCTCAAGACAAAGAGAAAATACTCAAGGCACAAGAGAAAAGAGAACCAACACATAGAAGGGAAGCACAATAAGATTAAGTGCTGATTTCTCATAGGAAAGCATGGAGGCAAGAAGACAGTGGTATGACATAGGCAAAGTACTAAAAGAAAAAATTTTTCCAGCCACGAATTCTCTATCCAGCAAAACTGACATTCAAAAATGATGCAGAGTTCAAAATATTCACAGATAAACAGAAATTAAGAGAGTATGTCAATAAGAAACCTGCACTTCAAGAAATACTAACGGAAGTTCTACATGTGGAAAGGAAAAAATAAGAGAGAGTTGGAGGTGAGTTTAAAAACAACTAAAAAGACAAAAACAGAAACAAAACAACATATGACATACATTAATCCAAAGAAAAAATGGTTGAAGTAAGAAATTCATTGCGAGTAATAACACTGAATGTTAGTGGATTAAATACACCAATCAAGAGACACAGATTGGCAGAATGGATAAGGAAATATGATCCATCAATATGCATCTACAAGAAACCCAACTTCGACCAATGGATTCAACGAGGCTGAAATTGAATGGCTGGTAAACAATTTTACAAGCAAACAATAGCCAAAAAAGGGCAGGAGTAGCTATTCTAATATCAGACAAAATAGACTTTAAATGCAAAATTATTGTAAAAGACAAAGATGGACACTATATATTACTAAAAGGGTAATCTCTCAAGATGAAAGAACAATCATAAACAATTATGCACCTAATTGGGGTGCCTCAAAATACATGAGGCAAACTCTGGGAAAACTAAGTGGAGAAATAAATACCTCTATAATTAAAGCGGGGGACTTTAATACACCATTATTATCATTAGACCAAACATCTAGACAGAGAATCAATAAAGAAACAAAGGCTCTGAACAATATATTAGAGGACCTGGACTTAATAGACATATACAGAACACTCCACCCAAATACAGCAGGATTTACCTTCTTCTCGAGGGCATATGCATCATACTCAAAGATAGACCACATGCTAGGCCACAAAACAACTCTCAATGAATTCAGAAAGATTGAGTTTATACAAAGTAATTTCTCAGAGGACAACAGAATGAAATTGAAAATCACAAAGGGATAGAGAAACAGGTAAGGCACAAGGATATGGAAGTTAAACAACACACTCTTAGACAAAGAGTGGGCCAAGGAGGAAATCTCAAAAGAAACCAGTAACTACCTTGAAACTAATGAAAATGACAACACAACATATCAAAACCTATGGGATGCAGCGAAAGCAGTCCTGAGAGGGAAGTTAATAGCCATAAATACATACATTAAAAAAGAAGAAAGAATTAAAATGGAAGACCTAACTGCACATTTTGAGGAATTGGAAAAACAACAGAAAACTAAACCAAAAGGAAGTAAAAAGAAGGGAAATAACAAAGATTAGAGAAGAACTAAATGAAATAGAGAATAAGAAGGCACTAGAAACTAAACAAAACCAAAAGCTGGTTCTTTGAGTATACAATAAATTTGACAAACCCTAAGCCAGACTAACAAAGAAAAAGAGAGAACAGATGCAAATACACAAAATAAGGAATGAGCAAGGGGATATCACTACGGACCTCACAGAAATAAAGAATACCATATGAGGATGCTTTGAAAAATTATATGCCAACGAGAATGATAATTTAGAGGAAATGGACAAGTTTCCAGAAACTCACAAAAAGCCTACATTGATGAAAGAAGAGATTGATGAACTCAACAGTCGAATTACAAGTAAAGAGGTAGATTCAGTCATCAAAAACCTCCCAACTAAGAAGATCCCTGGACCAGTTGGCTTCACAGCTGAATTCTACCAAACATTCAGGAAAGAGCTGACAATTCTACTTACGCTCTTCAAAAAAATAGTAGAAGGAATATTGCCTAACTCATTCTACGATGCCAACATTGCCCTAATATCAAAACCAAACAAAGATACCACAAGAAAGGAAAATTACAGACCAATTTCACTAATGAACCTAGAGGCTAAAATCCTCAACAAAATACTTGCTAATCACATTCAACAACATATCAAAAGGATTATATAGCACGGCCAAGAGGGTTTCATCCCAGGTATGCAAGGATGGTTCAATATAAGAAAACCAATCAAGGTAATGCACCACATAAACTGATTAAAAGAAAAATATCACATGATCATCTCTATAGCTGCAGAAAAATCATTCAACAAAATACAGCACTCTTTCCTAATAAAAACACTGCAAAAGATAGGAATAGAAGGAAACATTCTGAATATGATAAAGGGTATATAGGTAAAACCAAATCTAACATTATCTTCAATGGTGAAATTCTAAAAGCCTTCCCGCTGAGATTGGGAACAAGACAAGGATGCCCACTATCACCACTCCTATTTAACATTGTCTTAGAAGTACTTGCTCAAGCACTGAGGCAAGAAAAGGATATAGAAAGCATCCAGATTGGAAAAGAAGTAAAAACTTCATTGCTTGCAGACAACATGATCCTATACATAGAAAGCCCTGAGAAATCTACAACAAAGCTTCTAGAACTGATAAAGGAGTTCAGTAATGTTGCAGGCATTAAGATCAATGCTCAAAAATGAGTAGCATTTCTGTACACCAATGTCGAGCAATCCGAGGAGGAAATCAAGAAAAAAATACCATTTACAATAGTTACTAAAAGAATCAAATACCTAGGAAAAATTTTAACTAAAGATTTAAAGGACTTATATACATAAAACTACACAACTCTGTTAAAGGAAATCAAAGAAGACTTAAATAAAGGGAAAAATATTCCCTGTTCATGGATAGGAACCCTAAACATCATCAAGATGTCTATCCTACCGAAACTAATCTACAGATTTAATGCAATCCCAATAAAAATTAACACTGCATTTTTTAAGGAACTGGAAAAACAAACCCCAAAATATATTCCGAGAGGGAAGAGGCCCCAAATTGCCAAAGACATATTGAAAAAGAAAAATGAAGTCAGAAGTATCACATTACCTGAGTTTAAAACATACTACAAAGCTACAGTGATCAAAACTACATGATATTGGCACAAGGATAGACCTAATGACCAATGGAACTGAACTGAGAGCTCTGATACAGATCCTGGCATATACAGTCATCTGATATTTGACAAAGCCACCAAGACCACTCAGTTGGAAGAGAAGGGCCTCTTTAACAAGTGGCAATTGGAGAACTGGATATTTATATCCAAAAGAATAAGAGAAGAATACCATCTCACACCTTATACAAAAATCAACTCCAGATGGATCAAAGATCTAAATATAAGAGCCAAATCCATAACGACCTTAGAAGATAATGTAGGGAAGAATCTACATGACATTGTAATAGGAAATGGTTTTATGAACTTCACAGCTAAAGCACGAGCAGCAAGAGAAAAATAGATAAATGTGTTCTCATCAAAATTAAAAACTTCTGCATCTCAAAGGACATTTTTAAGAAAATAAAAAGGCAGCCTATGCAATGGGAGAAAATATTTGGCAACCATATGTCTGATAGGAGCCTAATACCTGCATATATAAAGAAATCCTACACCTCAAAAATAAAAGACAAACAACCCATTTAAAAAATGGGCAAGTGACCTGAAAAGACACTTCTCCAAGGAAGAAATACAAATGGCTAAAAAGCACATGAGAAAATGCTCAACATCGTTATTTATTAGGGAAATGCAAATCAAAACCACAATGAGATACCATCTTACACTCATCAGAATCGTGGTTATTAAAAAAACAGCAGAATATAAGTGTTGGAGAGGATGTGGAGGAATAGGAACCCTCATCCACTGCTGGTGGAATTGTGGAAAGGTCCAGCCACTGTGGAGTTCAGTTTGGCAGTTCCTCAGAAAGCTAACAATAGATCTTCCATATGATCCAGCAATTCCACTTCTGGGTATATACCTAGAAGTATTGAAAGCAAAGACATGAGCAGATATATGCACACCAATGTTCATAGCGGCATTGTTCACTATTGCCAAAAGATGGAATCAGCTGTGATGCTCATCAAAAGATAACTGGATAAGCAAATGTGGTACATACATACAATGGAATATTACTCAGCTGTTAGGAGGAATAAAGTGCTATCACATGGAATAACATGAATGAATCTTGAAGACCTTATGTTGGATGAAGCAAGCCAGTTATTGAAGGATGAACAGTATATGACCTCACAGATTTGAATTGAGGAAAGTGAGCAGTCTCTGAGAACCACTGTCTGAAATACAGGTTAACAAGGGAGGGAGAGAGAAGAGTAGGTTGTGAGCTATCACCCATATGGACATAATCTATGGTAAATTGATAGAGTATAGTTGCATATTGAAGGATAGGACAGGTGGGTAGTTATAATACTGGGTTTGGTGGTGCAGGGTTAACAGGTGAGTAGATTAGGAAGAGCAGGTTAGAATAAGCACGGCATGTAACTATGAATCTTGTCATCCCATGAATCAAGACAGGGGAGTGTCATATGACCCAGGGGGATGGGGGAAGGAACAGAAAAGATCAAACGGGGTATTTAGTGTCATGGGAAATGTTTCACAATCTGTATAACAGTTATAACTATGCTAACATCCCCCCCCCAAAAAAAGGTTTTAATATTTGGGTGGGGAAGGGAGAAGAAGGTTGGGTATATGGGAATCTGTAGCATTCCATGTGTGACTTTGCTGCAACCTAAAACTTCTTTGAAAATTAAATGAAAATTTGGGAGACATTGGGGAATGAGAGGGGGACGGTGTCATGGTAGACACTGGACATCCAATAATGCAGTGATAAATGGAGAATTAAAAAAATAAAAAAATAATTTTAAATTTATTTTTCTGTTTTTTTCCCATTTTTTTGAATGTCCCAATCCATTAATTATATTTTATTTTCAGTTTTTTTTCATTTCTTTGTATTTTATCTCTTGCATTTAAGCTTATCATTATTTCATTTTCCTATTAATTGTATTTAGTTATTATGTGGACTTCATCTTCAAGGAAGGTTTAGATCACAGAAGGGTTACAATGGGGGCTGCAGAGGATCATTAGTCTGGGCTGTCTGGGATAGGGGATTCTTGGGAGTAAGTTCATCTGAATATACATTAAAGATATATAAAATTGTTCAAATGCTCGAGGGATGCAGCATGGTCACGGTGGGTAGACAATCCCTCAATAAATGAGGAAATAATGAATTCCCAGCCTGGAGAGCTCTGCCACATTCTCCAAGGGAATAGCAACATTAACCTGAGTGCAGGGGCGGTGTCTGGCAAAAGGGAATGGCCCACTGATGGGTTCTTGCTATTGATGACTAGCCTTATGAGTCTTTGCTCTTGTAATTGAAACTTGGACTAGTTTTATGGTGTGCCTAAGGGTTGCCATCTGAGAGCCTCCTTGTTGCTCAAATGTGGCCTCTCTCTAAGCCAAACTCAGCATATGAATGTATTACCTTCCCCCCAATGTGGGACATGATTCTGGGGATGAGCCTCCCTGGCAATGAGGGATTAATACCAAGTACCAACTGGAAACATGGCTGGAAAAAACCTTGAATAAAAGGGGAAAAGGTAAAGACAAATGAGTCCATGTGGCTAAGAGACTTCAAAGAAAGTCGGGAGGTTGCCCCAGAGGTAACATTTATGCACACCTCTGTAGGATCTCAAAGAAGACCAAAGTGGATATCACCCCACACAGAGGGGCTCCTGAGGGCTCTGGAGATACCCAGATCCTATATAAGGGGGGATAGCCCCAGAGATTGATGCCTTATCAGTGGGCTCTACTTTGGAATCTGTGCTCCTGAGAGTGACAGAGTTGGACTCAAATAAGTCCTCCCTGCACATGGTCCATCAGTCCCTTCTATCCAAACCTATATGTGAGGCTGGAATTTGTAGGTGTACTTCCAGAGACTGGAGCCTCTGTCCTGCCTATGTGCCAGCTGTGCCTGGAATCTCAATGGAGTTGCAACTCCTTCTCTACAGCTCAATGGACTCATCCAAGTCACCAGGTGAGGAGACATTGATGGACAACAGCCATCCCAGGGAATGGAGAGAGCCTGCAGCTGCAGGCAGGATAATCCCATCCACCATATCCATGGGATATAAGCCACGCTCACTTGGAGATGGAGTGGACATCACCATTCCAGTCCCTTCAGGATTGCAGGAAGAGCGAGGGAATAGAGTGGACTTAATGGTATTGTGTTGTAAAGACATATTGTGATTCAAGCAATGGAAGAAATTATAATAGTGAGGTGGAGCCAGTGGCCCCTAGATGCTTTTGGGGTGGGGAGGGGAAAAGCAGTTGTAATACAGGGGCTTTTTCAGGACTTGGGGGTTGTCCTGAGTGATGTTGTGGTGATGTATATAGGCCATTTTACATCAGCATATACCATGCAGAACTGTGTGGGAGAGAGTGTGGTCTATGATGTGAACTGTGGCCTATGCTTAGTGGCAGCACCCCAGGATGTGTTTATCCATTGCACGTGATGTGCCACACTAAATGAAAGATGTTTATGAGAGATGTTATGGGAGTTATGGGAGGTGGAGATCATCGGAATCCCTGTAATTTTTGTGTAACATTTATGTAACCTAAGCATCTTTTAAAATATATAAGAAAAAAAAAGTCAATGTACGTACAAAACAGATCTTACATTGATGAAAGACATAATGTTAAAAATGTCTTTAATTTTATAATTATTATTTCAAGCTTAAAATTTTTTTTTAATTTTATTCCTTATTTTTAAAATCATCATTGTTATGTCATTTTCCCTTTAATTGTATTTGATTATTTTGTTGGCTTCAATCTTGAAGAAGTTTTAGATCACAGAAGAGTTACAACTGTGGTAGGGAAGGATCATTGGTGCAGGGTGCCAGTAATGGAAGATATATGGGAGGAAGTTCACCTGGGGCATA
>JAQZBX010107364.1:0-10662 GCA_029593785.1 Cabassous unicinctus
CATGTATCGACACCTAAGCCTTAATGCACTTCCCCTTTCCCTGCTTATAAAAGAGCTGATTGTAACCCTCGCGGCAGAGCAACGGAAGAGCTATGTTAGTAGAATAAAGTGCACAGCCATTTTCTTACACGTGTCTATGCCTCATTCCTTCGCTGGGTAACTCAGAGTCTCAGTTGATTTGTCCCGCGGGTCGGGACAGAGGAGGCCTCTTACATCAAATGTTGAGGTTCCTAAAAGCAGCAATTCATGAGAGAAACCAATTTCCCTGAGCCTTCAATGACCTCAGTGAATATGTACTGGAATTAGTGTTTTTCATCCAAGGTCTGCCAATGCCAAAATGGAAAATAAGCAAAGTTCTGAAGTAAAGGAAAATTGTATTTTAAAGCATTGAGGACAATTTGGTTATAAGCCAATAATTAAAATGAACACAATTCTTGTGCAAAACTGCATGGTCACAGTGCAAATTAGAATAACTACACACTGCCATCAAAGAAATCTTTTAAATATTATTTTTATATTTAAATTTATTTTGTAAAAGAATAGAAGTTATAAGTAACTTTAGTGAGTTGTGTTTTGTGTCTAACTCTCTATTTGTGTCTGCCTAATTGCTCAGTATATACTTTCATACATTGGGATGGTAATATCAAATTAACAAATGAAAATTCTTAAAAGAGCTCTATTCAAACTGTTAAAAATTAAATATGTGGTTATATATGTTATTGAACATTCCTAGAGCCCAAATTAGGCTGAGCAGGATGGAAAGGTCATATAGAAATCTGAATATAGAAACTATTGGGAATGGGAAAAAGATTTTCCTAAATTCTTTAACCTACCCAGCCCCCTGGGCCTTTTCCTTGCTAGAGCTCTGAGGGAGGGGTTAGGTGTGGCAGATTAAAACTCTATCTTCTAGGCTGGGAAATTAAGAATCAGTTTGCCCTGTAATTCCCCAATTTAAACCTTTTACCAGCCTTAAAATAAGAGTGGTTAATAATCTAGTGGTCATTTCAGTAAATAAAGGAAAGGTCCTTGAAAGCTATGGAAAGATCTTTTCTAAATTATGATTAAAAGAAATTAAACAGGGAAGCGGCTGTGGCTCAATTGGTTGGGATCCCGGGTTCGATTCCTGGGGCCTCCTGGTGAAGGCAAGCCAGCACGCACGGCGCAGTTAACTGATGGCCAGCACAGCACAGTGAGCTGACAGCCCACGCGGCGCAGTGAGCTGATGCAGCAAGATGACGCAACAAAGGGAGACAAGCAGACAGAAAAACGCAAAGCAAATGGACACAGCGAGCACAAGCAGCAAGTGGGGGATAAATAAATAAATAAAAATAAATCTAAAAAAAAAAAAAAAAAAAAAAAAAGAAAGAAATTAAACAAATATAATATATTCCAGAACCTAGTAGTCAATATGCTTTTAAGATTATTCACAGTTTTAGAATTTTGTTAAAGAAAAGAGGTTTTAGCCTTCTGTAAATGAAGGAAAAAGAACATTCCCTGCATAAATTGTAATAGTTTCAATTTTATGAAATCTCCCTAGATATATAGAATACCAATTAAATAAAATAACATTATATGTATTAAATCTTTAAGATGATGAAAGTTGTAAGTTCATGTTTAATGAAATTAAGTTAAAAAAGGAAATGTAGATCTGCTCTCTCTTAAATGGGTAAAGTAAACTTCATTGGTTGCTAATTGTAATTTGATAAGCTTGTTTAAAGGTAACTTCACATCTAGTTTTAAGAAGTTTGTGAAAGCACCTTCTAAGCCAGTGGTTCTTAACCTTTTTGTTCCATGGACCCCTTTGCCAGTCAGGTGAAAACCATGGACCCCTTACTAAGTCCACACTATACTGTGTATTATTTAATAAATATATCACACCTGTACCAACATGTCTCCACAAGAATAATGTTTTCTTGAATTTTCAGTTCAAATTCATGGATCCCTTGAAATCTTTTCACAGACCCCTTGGGGGTCCATGGAACCCTGGTTAAGAACCCCTGTTCTAAACTGAAGCATTTGAATGGCTAATTCCAGGAGCCATTATTAATTAGAAACATAAATGATATTTACAATAAAAAGTAAATTCTTAACAGGGAAACCTGTCAGAAGCCACCTTAATCTGAACATTAAAGTGGTGGTAAGGAAAGTTAATCTTGATTCCATTGGGAATTTTCAGTTTTCAAAAAATAATTGAGAAAGTAGTTTTTTCCTGTACTGCTAGAGTAAAATACCTGTTAATTAATGTCATTATGGCAAAGGTGTGGAAGTAAAAAACAAAGTACTAAAATAGTTAAGTTCATTTGATATGTTAAACATTGCATTGGAAATGTTTAGAAAGTATATAAATATTAAGAGATAAACTTCAGTATTGTCAAACTCTCTTGTGCACACAAACCAGGCTTTAGTATACTACATGTTGCCTTTCCATTTGAGTTATTGGCTAGCTTGGTCACTGACCCCTAAAACAATAGAAGTGTCTACTACATCTCTGAACATGCTCCTGAAGCAGATGGAGAATACGATGTAGTTTCAGACTACTGCAGCAGCTGGCAATGGCTGGATATTGCCAGATTTGCAATGGACATTGCCTCCAGACTGGCTCTGTTTCATAGTGCCAAAGGGCACTGTATTAGTCAGCCCTGTTGGATTTTATAAAGAGTTTTTATTTGGGGTAGAAGCTTACAGTCACAAGGCCATAAAGGGTAAGCTACTTCCCTCACCAAAGTGTGTTGCCACGTGTTGGAGCAAGATGGCTGCCAATCTCTGTGAGGGTTCAGCCTTCGTCTTCCTCTTAAGGCTCCATGATCCCAGCTTCTTTTGATCTCAGCTGTAGGCTAGCATAAGGCTCATCTCTCTTCCCAGGGCTCATCTCTTTCTGGGCTCAGCTGCTCTGCTTTCTCCACAATGCCAGTTGTAAACTAGCAGGTGCATGGATTGGCTCTCTCTCAGGGGCTCCAGTGTCAAAACTCAACTCTCTGTGTTCTCCTTCTCTGTGTGTTTATTCCCTCTTTTTGATTGAGCATCCGTTTATATAGCCCACAGCTGTAGGCTAGCTGCCGGCAGGGCCTCAAGCCAAGTCACTCTAATGACATGGTCAAATAAAAGCCCTAATTTTTATTTAATAAAGTAAAAGTGAAACCTCTGAGTCTAATACAATCTAATATGCCCAGAGGAACAGACCAGTTTACAAACACAATTAAATATCTATTTTTGAAATTCGTAAACAATACCAAACTGCCACAGGTGTTATGAACCAGGCCAGTGAAATACTGGAGCCTTACTTTCCTAGTCTCTCTCTAGGGTCAATGGTACTGCAGCATGTTGGCTATGTGAAGGGCATACCAAATGGAGCAACGATTAAACGATTACCAAAGTACTGTGAGTAGAACTTAAAAAAACACAATTGGCATTATGGCCTGCTCCCATGGAGAGAGAACATGTGTGGTATTGCAAACCTGGAGCGTAGATGTATTAATTACAGCTCAAACTTGTACATTGGTTAGTATTAAGTACTGTACCTATATGCTTGATGACTATGATGATATTTTTTCTATTCTAGATCATATTCAGAGGGATATTGAACATGTTAAAAGTCCTGGTGAACTTAATTCATTTTCTAAGTAGTTAATGAACATGCCTATAAGATAAAGGAAGGGCTCTCTGAAGTACTGTCTTTATTTTATTTGCCAGATGCTTGTCTTGTTGTTGCCTATACTGTCTTTGTGAGTTTATGTCTAGGGCAGTACCTCTCCTCAAACCTCTCCTAGCTGTCCTAAGCATAACCACTTCTGTGAAAACTGGGGTTGGCAGTTTATACCTGTATTAGTCAGCCAAAGGGGTACTGATGCAAAATACCAGAAATCAGTTGTTGTTGTTGTTGTTTTTCCACCAGGAGGTCCCGGGGATCAAACCCAGGTCCCTCCATATGGGAGACTGACACCCAACCATTTGAGCCACATCTGTCCCCCAGTTGGTTTTTATAAATGGTATTTATTTGGGGTAGAAGCTAACAGTTACCAGGCCATAAAGCATAAGTTACTTCCCTCACCAAAGTCTGTTGCCACATTTTAGAGCAAGACATCTGCAAGGGTTCAGGCTTCCTCTTCCTCTTAAGGCTCCATGGTCCCAGCTTCTTCCAATATTAGCTGTAGGCTGGGATAAGTCTCCTTTCTCCTGGGGCTCATTCCGCTCTGGGCTCAGCTGCAGCTCTAGGCTATTAGCCTCATCTCTCTTCCCAGGGCCTCTGCTGTATCTACAGAGCCATCTCTATTCCTCTGTTTTTCTCCTGTGTGTTTACTTCCTGGGGCTCCAGCTCAAAACTCTCTTGTGTCCTCCTTCTCTGTGTCTTTACTTCCCCAGGCTCCACATCAAAACTCTCACCTCCCTTCTCTGTGGGTGTGGTTTCTCTGTAAGTCCCCATCCACCAAGGAGTGGGGACTCAACATCCTACTAATGTGGCCCAATCAAAACCTTAATCATTATTTAATCTGAATCCAATATAATCTAATATGCCCAGAGGAACAAACCAGTTTACAAATATAACCCAATATCTATTTTTGGAATTCATAAACAATATCAAACTCCTACAATACCCAAACCCATCAGGTCTACCACAATCTCTCCCTAGAGTTAACTATTAGCATAAAAGAATTCAAGGAAGAGCACTGTTTCCCATCGACTTTGGGAGGATGCAGCCTCTGAATGCACCTGACCTTTCTCACTCTTGTGGTCCAATATGTCATGGCAGGCCCCCTTTTTGGGCCCACCTACCACCATCTTCTTTATCCTTTTAATAGGACCATGAATCTTCAAAATTCTAATTAAGTTTATTTCTTACAGAATCAATGCCTTATTAGTTATGTAGGAATTCATCCAGTTCCAACCAGGGTGCTAGACCTGTCTTCTCTCAACCACAATATAATAGCCAGAGAGGTTTATGCCGTGTCAGGCAGGACTAATGCTCTAACCAGCAGGAAGTAACTACAGAAGAATGACCATCATCCCTCAGTATTCCATTAAGAATAAGGGTATAAACTCTCTGAGAGGGGAGTTGAGGCAGGTTAGTACAGGGAAACAAGGAGAAGATGAGCCACAACATGGCCAACAGATAACATGGCCAGCAGACAACGTAGCCAACAGACAACATGGCCACAAGACCCCACCAAGACCTTGACCTTGACCTTGAGGTGCCAGTTAGGACTCTTTCTGGGACTGAGGGGTGGCCCCAGATATTCCAAAAAGGCCTCACCATTGTCCCCCACCACTGGTGGGATAATCAATAACAGCTGGGGCCCCTCCCCTTAGCATTAGCAAGGGGTGGAATAATTAATAGCTTAAAAGGTAACCACACAAGCCAAATCTCACTCTCTCTGCCTAGAGGAGGGCACATCAAATCTCGGTGCATATTCCCATTCTCTCCCATTTCTCAGCAAGCTCTGTTCTTTCCCCCATGTTTCAACAAATTCTTTTTACTGGTCTAACTAAACTGGCATGTTCTTAAATTCTTTTATGCAACATAGCCAAGAACCTAGAGGAATCCAACACTTCCCTGGCTCTGCTTGGAGCTTTTAGGATAAAGTTCTAGCACTTAGTTTGGCATTCAAAGATAGTCTTGAATGGCTTCTGCCATCTTTTCTGGTCTCCTCTTCCACTGGTCTCTTTCTTCCATCCTGTATCCCCACTTAACTTCATTCCAACCATAGTAGGCTACATCTAATTCTCTGGGTCTAATCAGGCTCTTCCATGCCTTGCTGCCTTATAACTTCTGTTTCCTCTACTTAGAGGGCCTTTCTCCACCTTCTTCATCTTACTCCTTAAAAAGCAGTTCATGGGCTTCTGGGAAGATGGAGGATTAGAGAGACGGAGGGATCACTTATCTCCCAGAAAAAAAAAAGCAGGAGAACAGGAAGAGACTGACTGGAGGGCTGGTCTTGGCCTCAGGACATCAGGGGAGGGTGAGATACCACCCAGAAGAGAGAGGGGCAACAGAAAAGAGTCTCAACTGGCCAAAAAATCCTGTGAGTGGAGCTGCAAAAGCAGCAGCAGGTATCCTTCCCTTGGAGCAAATAGTTTGCAGACTGCAGTGGCTGTGGACTTCAGTGGCTGCAGATTGAGGAGGTTGCAGGGATCCTATTCCCCAAGGAAAGGGGAGAGGGAGGGACACAGCCTACAGCAAATTCAAATTTTGATCAGGGAACTTGCTGTGCTGCAATGGAGGGGTCACACACTTCCAAGCTGGGTGGAGCCGTAACACTGTTTGCTCTGAGAGCCAGCAGAGAGCTAAAGATAATTTGCCTTCTCAAACATCCTTCCTACAGTCCCTGGCTGGTTGCAGAAGAGGCAGAGGGAGGGAGGGTGTAGCTGGCCAACTGTGGAGAACAGCCTCTGAGAAAATTTGTGAGTCTTGGCCAACCCTGAGGACATTGCTTCTTCACCGCTCACCCACCTGGGAAGTTACACTGAATGCATTCCCCCCTAGCACCTGGGGTCTGAGCTAAGAGGTCTGCCCAAGAGTGCCATCTGGTGGCCAAGCTAGAAACGTGCATGAAGAAGAAAATAAATAAATAAAAGAGGCAAGCAGGTGTCTTTTTACTGCCACCCTCTCCAAGGCCCTCAGAAACTGGCCTGTACCTCATTACTAGATCCTCAGTCATGTAATGGGAATTCCAGAAGGAGAAGAGATGGGAAAAGAGGCAGAAAGAGTATCTGAGGAAATAATGGCCAAAACTTCCCACCTCCCATGAAAGAAATAAATATACATGTCCAGGAAGCACAGCGTACTCCAAGTAGAATAAACCCAAATAGACCTACCTCAAGACACATAATATGGAGAATGCCAAGTGCCAAAGATAATTTAAAAATTCTGAAAGCAGCAAAGGAAAAGCAAAGCATCACATATGAGGGATGTCCATGGTTTCTCTTCAGAAACCATGGAGGCAAGAAGGCAGTGGTATAATATAATTACAGTATTGAAAGAGAAAAACTGCCAGCCAAGAATTCTTTATCTGGAAAAACTGTCCTTCAAATATAACAATGAGCTTAAAATATTCACAGATAAACAGAAACTAAGAGAGTTAGTAAATAAGAATCTAGCTCTGCAGGCAACACGAAAGGGAGTTTTTCAGCCAGAAAAGAGAAGACAAGAGAGAGGAGAGTATAGAAGTGAAGACTATCAGAAAGAGTAACCAAAAGGATAAAAAGATGGACAAAAATAAGATGACATATGAAAGCCAAAGATAAAATGGCTGAAGTAAATAATAAGCCTTTTACAATTAACATTAACATTGGATGTTAATGGATTAAACTCCGAAATCAAAAGACATAACTGATAGAATGGGTAAGAAAACATGAGCCATCTATATACTGTCTGCAGGAGACTCACCTTAGACCCAAAAATGCAAATAGACTGAAAGTGAAAGGTTGGAAAGCTACACTGGTGTCAAACAAAACAGATTTTAAATGCAAAGAAGTGAAAAGAGATGCAGAAGACCATTATATATTAATAAAAGGGACAATCTACCAGGAAGGAGTAACAGTCATAAATATCTATGCACCCAACCAGGGTGCCCCAAAATACATAAAGCAAACTCCAGCAAAACTAAAAAGAGAAAGAGGCATCTCTACAATAATAGTTGGAGACTTCAACACATTACTCACATCAAAAGATAGACAACTAGACAGAAGATCAACAAGGAAAGAGAGAACTTGAACAATATGTAAAACTAGCTGACCTGACAGACATATACAGAACATTGCACCCCAAATCAGCAGGTTTTATATTCTTCTCAAGTCTGCATGGATCTTTCTCCAGGATAGACCATATGTTGAGCCACAACACAGCTCTCAATAAATCTAAGAAGATGGAAATTATACAAAACACCTTCTCTGATCATAATGGAATGAAGCTGGAAGTCAATAATAGGCAGGAAAGGGGAAATTTTGCAAATATATGGAGGCTAAACAACACAATCAATCAGTGGGTCAAAGAAGAAATTGAAGAGAAATTAGTAGCTATCACAAGATGAATGAAAATGAGAACACAATATATCAAACTTCTGGGATATAGCAAAGGCAGTGCTGGGAGGGAAATTCACAGCTCTAAACACCTATATTAAAAAAGTAGAAAGAGCTAAAATCAAAGAATGAACTGAACAACTGGAGAAACTAGAAGAACAGCAAACCAATCCCAAAGCAAGCAGAAAGAAAGAAATAATAAAGATTAGAGCAGAAATAAATGAAACTAAGAACAAACAAACAAAAAAATAGAGAAAATTAAAAAACCAAAAGCTGATTCTTTGATATTAATAAAATCGACAAACCCTTAGCAAGAGTAGCAAAGGAAAAAAGAGAGAAGATGCAAATAAATAAAATTAGAAATGAAAGGGGGGAAAGTACAACTGACCCCAAAGAAATAAAAAGGATCATAAGAGGATATTATGAAAAACTGTATGCCAACAAATTAGATAACCTAGATGAAATGGACAAAATCCTAGAAATGCAGACACAACCTACATTGACTCTACAAGAAATACAGGAACTCAAACAAAGAGATTGAATCAGTTATCAAAAATCTCCCAACAAAGAAAAGTCCAGGACCTGATGTCTTCACAGGTGAATTCTACCAAGCATTTCAAGAAGAATTAATACTAATCCTGTTTAAACTCTTCCAAAAAAATTCATGAGGAGGAAAACTTACCCAACACATTTCATGAAGCCAATATCACTCTAACACCAAAGCCAGATAAAGATACTACAAGAAAAGAAAATTACAGGCCAATCTCTCTAATGAACATAGATGCAAATTAACAACAAAATACTTGCAAATTGAATCCAACAGCATATAAAAACAATTGTACATCATGATCAAGTAGGTTTTATTCTTGGTATGCAAGGGCAATTCAACATAAGAAAATCAATTAACATAATACACCATATTAAAAAATCAAAGGGAAAAAAAAACACATGATCATCTTAATTGATGCAGAAAAGGCATTTGACAAAATCCAGCACCCTTTCTTGATTAAAAAACACTTCAAAATATAGGAATAGAAAGAAATTCCTCAATATAATAAAAGGTATATATGAAAATCCCACAGCCAGCATCTTACTCAATGGAGAGAGGTTGAAAGTGTTCCCTCTAAGATCAGGAAGAAGACAAGGATGCCCACTATCACCACTGTTATTCAACATTGTGCTAGAAGTTCTAGCTAGAGCAATTAGGCAAGAAAAAGAAATAAAAGGCATCCAAATAGGAAAAGAGGAAGTAAAAATCTCACTATTCATAGAAGACATGATCCTATATATAGAAAATCCCAAAATATCTACAACAAAGCTACTTGAACTAATATATGAGTTCAGCAAAGTGGCAGGATACAAGATCAACATGCAAAAATCAGTAGCATTTCTATACACTAGTAATGAGCAAGCTGAGGAGGAAATCAAGAAAAAAAAATCCATTTACAATAGCAACAAAAAAAACTAAAATATCTAGGAATTAATTTAACCAGGATGTAAAGGATCTGTATTCAGAAAACAACAAAACACTGCTAAAATAAATCAAAGAATACCTAAACAAATGAAGGACATTCCATTTACATGTATTGGAAGACTAAACATCATGAAGATGTCAGTTCTACCCAAATTGATTTATAGATTTAATGCAATCCTAATCAAAATTCCAACAGCTTATTTTACAGAAATAGAAAAGTCAATTACCAAATTTATTTGGAAGGGAAAGTGGTCTCAAATAGCCAAAAACATCCTAATAAAGAAGAGTGAGGGTGCTAATGTGGCTCAGTGATTGAGCGCGGGCTTCCCACATACAAAGTCCCGGTTCAATCCCTGGCCCTGGGACTGAAAAAAAAAAAAAAGAGTGACGTCGGAGGACTCATGCTTCCTGACCTTTAAGTGTATTATAAAGCTACAGTGGTCAAAACAGCATGGTATTGGCATAAAAATAGCACATTTATTAATGGAATTGAATTGAGAGTTCAGAAATAGACCCTCACCTCTATGGTGATCTGATTTTCGATAAGCCTAACAAGTCCACTTTTCTGGAACAGAACAGTCTTTTCAATAAGTTGTGCTGGGAGAACTGGATATCTATAACTAAAAGAATGGAAGAGGACCCCTATCTCACTCCCTATACAAGAATCAACTCAAAATGGATCAAAGACCTAAATATAAAAGCCAGGACCATAAAACTCCTAGAAGATAATGTAGGGAAACATCTACAAGACCTTGTAGTTGGTGGCAGTCTCTTAAACCTTATCTCCAAGGCATGAGCAACAAAAGAAATAATAGATAAATGGGACCTCCTCAAAATTAAACACTTCTGCACCTCAAAAGAGTTTGTGAAGAGGGTAAAAAGGCAGCCTACTCAATGGAAGAAAATATTTGGAAATCACACATCCAACAAGGGTTTAATATCCATGATATATAAAGGGATCTTACAACTCAACAATAAAAAGATAAATGACCTGATTTAAAAATGGGCAAAAGACTTGAATAGACATTTTTCTAAAGAAGAAATACAAATGGTGAAAAAACATATGAAGAAATGCTCAAGGGAAGTGGGTGTAACTCAGTGTTGAGCACCTGCTTCCAATGTAGGCGGTCCTGGGCTCAATCCCCGCTACCTCCAAAAAAAAAAAAAAAAAAAAA
>JAQZBX010107365.1:0-10660 GCA_029593785.1 Cabassous unicinctus
TTTTTTTTTTTTTTTTAACTTTAACCTAGAGCAAGGATGATGCACTCTAAGTAAATGTATTAGTCAGCCAAAGGGGTGCTAATGTGAAATACCAGAAATGGGTTGGTCTTTATAAAGGGTATTTATTTGGGGTAGAAGTCCACAGTTACCAGGCCATAAAGCGTTAAGTTTCTTCTCTCACCACAGTCCATTGCCACGTGTTCGAGCAAGACAGCTGCTGGCGTTTGCCAGGGTTCAGGCTTCTGGGGTTCCTCTCTTCCCGGGGCTGTGTTTCTCTCTGGGCTTAGCTCCTGTTTCCTCCACAAGGTCAGCTGTAGACGATCAGGCGAATGGTTTGCTTCACTTCTCCTGGGGCCTTCTTTCCAACATCATAACTGCTTCTTAAAAGACTGCTTCAACTCTGTTCTTTGCCCTGCCTTTTATATTCGCCCACCCACCAAGGGGTGGGGCCCAGTCAACGCCCTAATCATAACTTAATCATGCCCAGATTAACAGATCAGTTTATGAGCATGATCCTATTATATTTTTGGAATCCATAATTACATCAAACTGCCCAGCTGTAACAGTAAATAAGTGATTTCTGTGTGATGAGATGAGTGCTGTAATGGCGAAGCACAGGGCAGTGAATGGGCTTTTCCTGGAAGTGGGGGTTAGAGGAGCTTCCTGGAGGAAATGACACTTTCAGGTAGAAGCTGAGGATGCTGTAGAACACAGTGCCTTTGAAAACGACAGGCGGAGAGGCCTCACCTTGAGGATCTGAGAGTGCTTCTGCATGGCAGGCACATGACCACGTGTAGGTGCAGAGTGAGGAGAGAAAGGGCTCAGGAAGGTATCTTTGCTTGATTCTAAGAGGAATTGAAACCACCGTAGGGCTTAAAGGAGTGTTGTTTGTCCCGTCCGCAGCACAGAAGGTAGGTGGGGGTACACGAGTGCACAGCAGGAGGTTGTGCCGATTGAGATGGTTCATCAGACTAAATTTAGGTGAAGGTAGTGATGGAGCAAAGTGGAAAGATGAAGCAGAGATCTGAAAAAGTGTTTGGGGGAAGCCAGACAAAAGAGGGAGAAATCAGGTCTACCACCCATGCTTTCTGGATCTGTTTTCTTCTTTGTTGAGACTTTCTCCTTAGAAAATCACATATAGTCCCCGACTTTAAGTATTACTTCTATGCTGATGACTTCTGATTATATACCTGCAGCCCTGCCCTCTCATCTAACACCAGGTTCCTCCAGCTGCATTCTTGACCTTTCCATTTGGATGTTTGTTTGTTTTTTTTTTGGCATCTCAGGCTTAAATGTTCTGAAAACAGACTTAAAACAGAACACTTGATTCCTCTGCATCTCACAGCTCCTCCCCATGCCTCCTCCCCCATGAAAAAAAAAATGTGCTCCTGGCTTCACCATCCACTTAGTTGCTTAAGCCAAAAACCTGGGAGTTTCCTTGATTTCTCTCTCTCCTTTGCTTCTCACGTCTAACCTGTCAGCAAGTTCTGCCGGCTTTGTCTCCAGCACATATCCTGCATCTCCAGAGCATCAGCCATCACCTGTATCTCCTGCCGTGACAGCTGCACTTGATCCACTTGGAGCTTGCTGCTTCCATTCCCACTCCTCTAATCCGTGTCTGAAATGGCCTGTCCCCATTGTGCCTTACCTGGTCCTGGCTTTCTCTCCTCCTCGTCACTTTCTCCAGCCCAACCATCCTTCTTGTCGGCTGCAACACGACCTCCCTCACTGCTGTCTCTAAAGTATTGTCTCTCCCTCCGCCATTCTGGGCTCAGATCTCGCACCTGCCATTTATTAGCTGTGTGCTAAGCAAAGGACCCAATCTCCTCATCCTTTTAAAGTGGGATAAAGTGGGTCAGTGTGACAGATATAGAATCAAGGAAGCCCTCGGAAAATGTTACCTGTTTTCCTTTCATCATGCCACTCTGTCACTGGCTGAGCAGTGGAAACCCAGAGATAATGGCCAGTGTTGGCTTGGTGTCCCTGCTGAAAGCTGACTTTCTGTTGAAAAGTGATAGCTACAAGAGCTAAATCCTGCTAATGTGAAACCATGAAATTGTGCTGGAGAGAATGAATGGAGAGTTAGGAAAAAGGAATATGGTAGGAAGAAAAATCATTGACAGGATTAGAATTGGTGATTGGTTTGTTGAGCAGCAGAAAATCTGAAATGAGAAGAAACAATACAGCAGGCCATAATGAGATGATAGAAAACAAATAACTAGACATAAATAGACTTACAAAGTTCATTAATACCAGAGGACACCTCCACACCACACTAAAGATAGAGTAATAAGCAACCCTGCCATTTGGGAACTGTTCAGTGGCAGTGGAAATAGTAATATTATTACTATGATTACAGTAATAGTAATAAAATAATTATGTATAAATACTTATTAGGGGCCAGGCATTTTCTAAATTCCTTAATTCTCCAGTCTGTAAGGAGGTAGTCTTATTCTTCCTGTTTTCCAGAAGAGAAGTTTTCTGTACAGAGTGGTTAAGTAATTTGCCCAGGGTCACACAGCTTGGTGTATAGAAGAGACTAGATCTGCAGTCATGCATTTCAGAGCCCACACTCTTAACCACTATGCTGTACGGCACCGCTAAGTTCAATTCACTGAAGAGTAGAGTCATATAAAGGAAATACTTTGATTGAAGCCATATCAGGTACTGTTGGGAGAATTTTTTTTATAGCACAATGACAAGCTAAAGCCATTGCAGTATAATACTCTACCATATCCAACATCTGCACAAAAGAAACTGTACAGCTCAATATATCATAACAGTTAATCTTAGAAGAGGAAATGGGCATCTTTGCATAACTTAAGGCTAAATATAGGAACCTTTGGCTGCACAGTATAACACAGGTATGTCTGTGACCTGGCATACAGTTTAGATAGGTGGTTAGCTGTTCTTTGCTGTAGAACTTTTGTATAGAATCATTTAAATTCGTTACCTGGCATTTTGTGTCGGTTCTCAGTGAAAGGTCTTTGAGTATCCTTTGTTCTAAAAAGGGCAAATATATTAATAATTAGTAATTCATTTATTCATCCATTCATAAAATATTTAATGAACACCTCCTATGACTAGACACAGTCCTAGGTGCTGGGAATACAGTAGTCCTTAGTGAGTTCACGTCCTAGTGGGAAGCCTCTTCTCTCTCGGTCAGCTTGCCCAGAGGAGGGGCATGGAAGGCCCCAGCAGCAGCAGGGGTGGGTGGCAGCCACTCCAAAGAGGCTTGTGTCTAAGTCAGCTGCTGCCTGTGGACCCTGGCTACAGACTGTTGTTACTTTGTCTAATTATCATTGTTAAAGGAGAGGACCTAACACAAGAAGAGGAGGAACCAGCAAGAGAACAGCGACCAGAAGACGAAGATTTCCTTACAGTAAGGGAAGTAGATGATACATTTGAGAACCTGGAAATGGGACTATCTCATGAAGGTAGGACAATTTTTTTATTTGGTTTTTAGCCATAAATTATAATAGGAAATTTATATTTATTGAAGTTTTTCTTAAATGCTTTTTACACCAATATTTAATTTGTGCCTAAAAAATTTTTAAGTTGAAGCTAAAAACTTTACTTAAAATGAATTTCTCCTAAAGTAGGTATCCTGAATTTGATTCAAGGGGACTCTCAGAAAATATAATTTTTTTTCCCCCCAGAAAATAAGTGAAATAATCCAGCAAACTACTTTTGTGTTATTCCCCTTTTAGGGTGCTGAAGGTCATAAGAAATTCAAACAACTGATGAAACATTTGAGTCAGCATTATGGAAAGGCAGATTTACTATTGACCTATAGGGAAGTAATTTCTGTGATGATGAAAATTTGTTTTATTCATGTATTCTTTAAAATGTGAAACTATCACTCTTCTATGAAGCCTTGCTAAATTAAGTGCACACACTTTGTTCTTATGCTATCTATTCTCTCTCCGTTTTCCTTAAAGTAGTCCTTTAAGACCTTAAGAGGTTCTTGAAAGATTTTAAGTCACAAGTTTTCTACTCTGATTGATTATGTAATTTTATTTAAAAAATATAAAATTATATATATTTTTTTACTTAAGTACTCATGATACAGTGTTTATTTAAGATGCACGTTTCAATTCTAAAAAGTAATAAAAGAAAAATCATTGCTGAAATTGGGGGAAATCATTGATGATACCAACACAAAATTAACCACATTACATGAATCTTTCCTCCATATAATAATCTTTGGAGCATATGGTCGAGCTGACTTAGGACCTCTGCAACAGCCTGGTACCATAAGCCACAAAGGACCTAAGCAGGAGGTTCCTGGAAGGGTTCAAGGATTAGCTAAGACTGAATAAGGTTCAGGGAGGTAGACAGAACTGAGAAGCCGGCAGTAGAGCAAAGCTATTGCTCCAGTAAAGTTAGGATGGATAGAGCCTTGAAGTCATAGATTCAGAGGTAGGATCTCTTAAGAACAAGGCATACGTAAGATGATAAGAGGAACAGCTATGCCTGCAAATAGTTTTCAGCTGTGACTACAATTAAGAGCACCTGGAGAGCTTTCACAAAAATGCCTGTGCCCCACCCTACATCAGGTAATCGCAGTGTCTGGGTTGTGGGTTGTGAGACCCCCAAAGGTGGATATTTTTTAAAAGCTCTCCAGGTGATGATGTTAAGGTTCAGCCAGGGTTGAGATAAAGCCTGGCTAGACTGTTGCTTTTTTTTTTTTTTTTCCCAGTGGCTCACATCATACCGTGCTTTGCATGATCAGTTTGAACTTATAAGTTGCTTTTTGAAAGTCTTCAGAATTAAACTGTGTAGCCTTTATATATTTGTTAAATAAAATTAACAAAGGTGATGAGAGTGCAAGCCTCACGTGATTGCAGCACTTAGCTGTTAGGAGGGGTATGTGGGCTGAGTTGTCAACACAGTTACCTTTCAGCTCCCCAATCTTATGAAGTCTCCTCCTTTCTTCTTCGGTGTTTCCCACCTATAGACAGTGTACTTTTGCTCTAGAAAGCAGTAGGGCTTGTCTGGAAAATAGAACACCGTAGGAGAATGTCAAGTGGACTCGAAATTAGCACTGTTCGTGGTTAAGCCTCTGTTACTGTTACTCTGAATAAATCCACCTATCTCTTTAGCCCAGGCAATGGTGTCTCTCAGCCTTGGGTTGTTAAGTGGCACAGATAAGGGAATATGTAAAACATTATGACGTGTGCATCGAATGAGAGAAAAAATTTTAGCGGACGTCTAAATGATGTTTTATTTTAATAGTTATTTGCTTTTAAAATAAAAGGAATTATAAACTTAGATTAAGAATATACAGAATATATACAGACTATATACAGAATACACACAGGCTATATACAGACTATACAGTATATATTCACATACCATTTTGTGAAAATAGTAACATTGATATTAATATTTTTTTTTTAGAAACTGAGGTTAGTTACCACATGGAAGAGCCAGGTGAGATTTAAGTACTAGTCTTCCTTGATTAAAATGAGTCTTTTCCTGTAAGATTAGTTATCTGTCTATCCATCATCGTGAATATAGATTTTGTGCTCTTGAATTCTTCCTGATGATAAATTTCTAGTAGTGGGGTTAAAAGATAAAGTGCATTTGCACATTTTGCAGCCTTAAATTGCAAAGTTAATGAACGCTCAATATTGTGTATTTTCACATGTCCCCTAGAAGGTAAGGCCGTGCTAGAAACTGATGCATTGTCTTTCAATAAGCCTGTGGTGGCCAGTTTTTCTTCCACTGTTGTAATAGATCATTCTTTCCATGCTCGAGGACCATGTGTTAGAGTTGGTTTGAATTTAGAACCTGTATTCAGAAATATGTATCTGTAAACACTAGAAATGTACTCCACTCTGGGAGAGTTTACTCCACAGGAAGTACTCAAGTGTTGAGTCTACGTGAGGATTTGGGAAGTATATGCTTCCTCGACCAGGCTTGCTCTGCGGTATATGCTTATGGAGCGGAGTGGTAGAGAATTTGTCTGTGTGGTTCTTTCCATCTCTCTCCCCCAATCTCTCTCTCTTTTTCTTTCTCTCCCTCACTTTCTCGCCCCCTCTCTCAATTTTGTTTGAATATAGTTGAATTTCCAAAAAATTAATAAGAATATTGCTTCACTATTTTGTGGTTTGATTATAAACCTACGAATGATGAGACTGTCTTATTCTTCTTTGTGTTTGGCTTTTAGCACAGTTAGTATCTGCTTGCTTCATGAGTGAATGTAAATTTGGACATCATTATGATTTGAGTCTACATTTCTATTATCACTAGAAATTGTTTTCCCTGTTCTTGATGTCAATTTTGATTCTTCTTAATTGAAACATAGTTGTAATTTCATAATTATTTCCTAATTTATAGCTTCACGGGATTATAATCAGGATACAGAAGAGATAATGTATGAAGAGGAAAATCCAGGTTTGTGAATATTAAGATTATTGATATTTCTTTTTCTGTTTAAGGTATTGGCCAAGGCCCTTTAGCCCAGGGTTGACTATTCACTCTGATTCAACACAGAAAACTCTTTATAATACTCATAGTCATTTTTGATTTCCCAGGTATTTATAGCAATTTCTGAATAATAGTTAAATATTATATGGGGGAATTATAAGGGAAAAAAGAGATGTTTTTCAAACCACCGTAGAGATTTAGTCCTTGTTGGCAGGCTGCTGGAGGGAATGTTCCAGTGTTTAAGAGGCAGTGTGATGTGGTAGTCAGGTGAGGGCAGAGCCAAGCTCTGCCACTTCCTATTTTTGTGACTTATTGAACAAATTGTGGAGCTTTGCTCAGCTTAAATTTTCTTAGATGATAATACCTATCTTACAAGATTGTGGAGATTAGAATTATGTGAATCTTACAGAATGGTGTCTGGAAAGCTTTTGGTTTCTTCGTGTTTGGCCAAGGTATCTAATTTTTCTTTTTAGATTCCAGTGAACCAGCAGTAGATGGTGAACGACTGCACCAGGATACAGGTATTAGATGGATATTTTTATTAAATTTTAAATGTTGCTTAACACTGTTCAGTTGCAATGTTATGTTTACACAGTGATTTTCATTTCAAAGGTGTCAAAGAAGTAACTTTAAGGTTTTCCTATTTCACCTTAAGTACTACTGCTGCCACAGCAAAACAGGATGTTACTGCCTAATGCTACTTCTGTGTATGCCAATTTGAGGAATTTTTATGAAAGTAATTTACCTGCTTTTTCTTTTAATTGCTTTGGGAAGGGACATTTATTTATTACTGGCTGTGCAGACATAAAGGTTTAAAGAAGTAGAATTCTGTATTTGGGATTAAGTTGCAGTTTTAGCTAAGTGGTTACACAAACTGACTCATATAATACTTATTTTTGGTTTGATTCTCTTTGTTTTGCAGATGATGTAACGTACCAAGATTATGATGAACCAGGTTTGAAAATGCTGCTTAACCTTAAGTAACCCATTTGTTTCATAATCTAGCAATATTTTGATTACTGAGTATGGAGAATGATGTTTTAGGCTATACACATCATAACTTAAAACATTAAAATGAATGGTAGTTTTCAAATAATTCACTTGGGAAGATTGTTTACCTATTCAAGTGACTTCCGGTGCCTAAATAATTTCTCAACCTCTCTACAAGTTGCCTTAGGAGGCATTTACAAATTATTTAGCCTTTTGACTAAAATTTATCTACTGTTTGAACAACTAATTTTGTTAAGAGTTCAACTACTCCAGCTGTTTCTACAAATTAACCCCATCCTCTGGTAAATATGACTTGTCTGCCACAAATGAGGATGTACAGAATAGAATTCTGGGCCTAAAGGCAGCATGAAGAAAACAGTTCTGGCAAATTTGTGGCATGAGTAGCATCAGATTCACTATTAGCTCCCCTTGTGCCCAGGCATTTCATGTGCAGTTTTATTGGATGCCATGAAATGGATTATATTTTCCCTGTTTCCCAGATGAGAGAAGTGAGGGTCAGAGAATAAAAACAATTTGCTAAAGATCATGTGACTAAGACATGATTGAGCCAGTGATGTACCATCGTTATTTCAGTGCCTACAAAGATAACTATAGAAGGAAAGTTGTCGATTGGGTATAACTTTGGGTATGAAGCAAGAAGAATGAAGAGATGTGCAGTGGTTGATTTGCCTTTAGAGGTCTTTCTATGCACGAGACAGTTTTAGGGCTTTGAATTCAAATATGAATAATAATGGGTGTAGTCTCATGATAGCTGGCAGATTTCAATTGAAGAAAATCAGAAATGGCTACATCTTTAAGGGCTGATTTTTTTTTCTTTAATAAATTAAAAAACTTGGTCACTGAAATTGCAGGTAGATATTCTTTTCAATCTTGAATTTGGAAGAGAAAATAGGGTTTGGAAATTAAAAGTTGCATACATAGGTGGAATTTGAGAAAATTTTCTAAATTTTCCCCATCAGTTTATTGTTTTTCTAAACTACTGGAAAGAACGTGTACAGTGCAATGTGTGAGCTAGATGTAGAGAACTTTGAAATCATACTTGAAAGGAGTGTAAAATTAGATGCCATGCAATAAAGGTTGTTGTAAGTTAAATATCTTTTTATATGCACAGTATCATAATGTAATTTAAAATTTTAACCAAGGGTAATAAATATGACCTAAGGGGTCATCAAGATTTAATGAGAGAGTTTGGCCAAAGAACATAAACTTCTTCAAACAAAATAGATCTAATAGAACAAAAGAATAGTCACTATATGATAAAAAGATACCTTTGCAGAAATTTAGAAGACAGCCTAGGGAAGCCAAGTGACCAAAATAAAGATAGTTAAGTCTTACAACCTAATTAATTTATCTATGTACTAGATATTCATTTAGTATCTTGTGTCCAAAATACATAGCACTAGAGCAGTTCTAGTGTGTGTTCATACACAGTCCATATTCTCATGGACCTTATATTTTAGCAGGGGGATAGAAATTAAATAATTTTAATTTAGTGTTCTATTACAATTGTGATAAGTGCTGTGGAGAACAAGTACATTGTACAACAAGAGTATATAATAAAGAGACCATACCTAGTTTGTAGGGCTGGGGAAGGCGCTCCTGAAGTTTGAGCTGAGTTAGTGCAATTGACCAGGCAAGGGGAAGTGTGGCTGGAAAGGAGAAGGGTTGCTGGAAAGTGGTATGTAGTCTTGGGCGGGGGGAGGGGCGGGATGTGTCTGGAGTGCTTAGTGTGAGAAGAGAGGGTGGGTTAAGATTGTGGGGATGTCCAGGTGCAGAGGGTGCCTGTAGGTCAGGTCAAGATTGCTTGTCTTTCCCTTAAGGTGGTATTCAGGGGCAATACATAATCGGATCTGCGTTTTGTACAGCTTGGTGGGTTTAATATGTAGCAAATAGACCAAGCAGAGACAAGAGTAGATATGGGAGACCAGAGTTGGTTCACAGCAGTCATCCAAACTTGATCTTTCCCTGAGTCAGATAAGGAGAGGCCAAGTTAGGTGAGTATTGAGAATGTGCATTTGCTCAATACTGGAGGGGCCTCAGTGGTGACCTCAGAAGAACTGTTTTCAGTGGGCAGGAGTTACACAGAGATGATGGTGGTTTGAACCGGGGTGGTGGCTGGGAAGGTGTGGAGAAGTGGACAAATCTGAGAAACATTTAGAAGGTGAGAGTGACAGGCTTGATATGTGGATTTTGCTGGGGAGAGAGAGCAAGGTGTCAAGAGCCACATCTATGTCTCTAGCTTATGCAACCTGGTGGATGGTGATGCTTTTTGCTAAGATAGGCAAGACTGGAAGATAGGAATGGGGGCAGATGATTGTGATTTCAGTTTTGGACATACTGAACATTGAGATTTCTTGAAGACATCCAAAAGGAGATATCAGAGAAGCTGTTTGGTGGTGTTTGGACCTCAGAGGAGAAGGCTAATTCATGGTTGTGAAATTGAGAGTCATCAGTATTTAAATGGTGATGGAAGCCAAAGATTGAGATCACGCAAGGAGAGAGGAGAGAATGGAAATAGAGAAGGTTCAGTGGCTGGACTTTGAAGAAAGCCAGCATTTCATGCTGGTAAGAAAAGGATCAAGTGATAAAGAAGATTGAGAGGCAAAGTACGGTCACGTTGAAGTCCAGGGACTGTAGGGTTTGGAAAAAGAAGGAGTGCTGCTAGATATGTAAGGTAGGAGCTTCAGGATATCCACTAGATAAAATGGGGTGCTCCAGTGATGGCATCAGGGCTGAAGACGGACTAGAGTGAGGTGAGGAGAGCAAGTGAGGAGATGAGACAGCAAGTGCAAAAAACTCTGAAGAAATAGATGTGATATAGAGGTCAGAGAGGGCAAGAGGAAGCAGCATAAGAAGGGGCTTTTTGTTTGCTCTAAGTCAGTAGAGACTTGAACATATTTAAATGTTGTTGGGAATTCAGGGTAGCAATGAGCACACATGCACTGCCCCTCCATCTTCTTTTTTTTTTAAATTTTTTTATTTGTAAAATGATATATAAATACATATGCATATATGTGCATTTGTTTGCATAAATGTTATTTGTTATATATATATATACATTTTATAAAGGTGCCTAGATTACCCAAATATTACTCAGAAACTACAGGGATTCCCATGCTCCCCACCGCCCACACCCCCAAAAACACCCCACACAACCATTCCCCATCCGTGTGGTACTACACCCGCAATGGATATACACATCCTGGGGCCTTGC
>JAQZBX010107366.1:0-10665 GCA_029593785.1 Cabassous unicinctus
ATGTTGTTTTTCCCTTGTAGATTTCAGAAATATCTCCTTGTTTTTGCATTCTACAGTTATACTACAGTCCATGGGTCTCCTCCAGTTTATCCTGTTTTCTTTCCCAGTCTTCTTGAATGTGGTCATGTGTTTCAATAAATTAAAGAAGTTTTCTACCATTATTTCCTTGGATATCTTTTTTTTTTAATCTGTTTTCTTTCTTCTGTACAACTTGAACAATTTTAATTGTGCTGCCTTTATCTATTCTGTTTTCTTCTTTTTTTATCAATATTAACTTTTTCTTTTCAGCCCTTTCTTTACTCTTTCTCTCCCTCCTCATCATTCTAGCCTTCTTAATCATTATATATATATTAATCTATTTGGTTTTCCAGTCCATTGTAGGTACTCCACTTTTTTTCCTATTACTCTACACTGCCTACATCAGCTAAATATTCATTTCACTAAGTCTTATACAGCCCGTCTTCTAACTTCTATCAATATAACTATTATCCTTCTTCCTTTCTCACATTTTTCAATTCCTCTGGCCCTAATCTATTGCCTTCAAGGGAACATAGAAAGGAGAAAGGGAATAACATTAGAAGAAAAAGTGTCAAAG
The DNA here is from genome assembly GCA_029593785.1 of Cabassous unicinctus. Classification (NCBI taxonomy): domain Eukaryota; kingdom Metazoa; phylum Chordata; class Mammalia; order Cingulata; family Chlamyphoridae; genus Cabassous; species Cabassous unicinctus. The sequence goes on from JAQZBX010107366.1 coordinate 596, forward strand.
AGAAAGCTTAACACACACACAGAACCATCAGCTAAATAAAACTCTAGAGCAGAGAGAGAAGCTAATCAACCGAATAAACCCATCAAGATAAAATGATGACTAGAGGGCAACAAAAAATTACAAACCACACTGAGAAACAGGAAGACATGGACCAGTCCAATGAACAAAATAAAAACCAGGAAGAGATGCAGAACATTGAACAACTAATCAAAGCTTTCTAAACAAATATCATGGAGTAACTTAATGAAGTGAAGGAAGAAAATAAGAAGACATTGGGAGAACACAATGAAGAAATTGTGAGCATTCATAAAAACATAACGGATATGATGGTGATCAATGGTACAATCCAAGAAATCAAAAGGATGCTGGATTGACATAACAGCAGAACTGAACAAGCAGAAGAAAGAAATAGTGATGTGGAAGACAATACATCTGAAATCAAACAGATAGTAGAACAGATAGACAAAAAGTTAGAAAAAATCCAGCAGGGACTCAGGGATTTAACCGATAACACAAAATGCACAAACATACGCATTATGGGCATCCCAGAAGGAGAAGAGAAGGAAAAGGGAAAAGAAGGAGTGCTGAAGGAAACAATGACTGAAAATTTCCATCCCTATTGAGAGAGATGGATGTGCAGATCCAGGAAGCACAGGGCACCCCAAACAGTAGAAATTCCAACAGGCCAACTCCAATACATATATTTGTCAAAATGTCCAATGCTCAAGACAAAGAGAAAATACTTAAGGCAGCAAGAGAAAGAGAACCATCACATACAAGGGAAGCACAATAAGATTAAATGCTGATTTCTCATCTGAAACCATGGAGGCTAGACGACACTGGTATGACATAGCAAAGTACTAAAAGAAAAAAACTTCCAGCCACAAATTCACTATCCAGCAAAACTGGCATTCAAAAATAATGGACAGTTCAAAATATTCACAGATAAAAAGAAATTAAGATAGTATGCCAATAATAAACCTGCACTTCAAGGAATACTAATAGAAGGTCTACAAGTTGAAAGGAAAAAACAAGGGAGATAGAGTTGGAGGAGAGTTTAAAAACAACTAAAAAGACAAAAAACAGAAACAAACAACATATGACATACATTAACTTGAAGAAAATATGGCTGAAGTAAGAAATTCATTGCAAGTAATAACCTTGAAAGTTAATGGAATAAATTCACCACTCAAGAGACACAGATCGGCAGAATGGATAAGGAAATATGACCCATCAATATGCTGTCTACAACAAAACCACCTTAGACCCAGGAATTCAAGGAGGCTGAAAGTACATGGCTGGAAAACAATTTTACAAGCTAACAATAGCCAAAAAAGGGCAAGAGTAGCTATTCTAATATCAGACAAAACAGACTTTAAATGCAAAACTATTGTAAGAGACAAAGATGGACACTATATATTAGTAAAAGGGGTAATCTCTCAAGAAGAGAGAACAATCATAAACATTTATGCACCTAATTGGGGTGCTTCATAATACATGAGGAAGACTCTGGAAAAACTGAGTGGAGAAATAAATGTCTCTACAATTATAGTGGGGGACTTTAATACACCATTATCATCATTACACAGAACATCTAGACAGAGAATCATTAAAGAAACAAAGATTCTGAACAATACACTAGAGAACCTGGACTTAAGAGACATATACAGAACACTACACCCAAATACAGCAGGATTTACATTCTTCTCGAGTGCACATGGATAATACTCTAAGATAGACCACATGCTAGGCCACAGAACAACTCTTAATGAATTCAGAAAGATTGAGATTATGCAAAGTAATTTCTCTGACCACAATGGAATGAAATTGGAAATCACTAAGAGACAGAGAATCAGATTAGGCACAAAGATATGGAAGTTAAACAACATATTCTTAGACAAACAGTGGGTCAAGGAGGAATTCTCAAGAGAAATCAGTAACTACCTGGAAATTAATGAAAATGAGAACACAACAGATCAAAAACCATGGGATGCAGCAAAAGCTGTCCTGAGAGGGAAGTTCATAGACATAAATAAATATATTAAAAAAGAAGAAAGAGATAAAATTGAAGACCTAACTGCACACTTAGAGGAATTGGAAAAACAACAACAAACTAAACCTAAAGGAAGTAGAAAGAAGGAAATAACAAAGATAAGAGCAGAACTAAATGAAATAGAGAATAAGAAAGCATTAGAAAAAATAAACAAAACCAAAAGATGGCTCTTGGGGAAGATCAATAAAATTGACAAACCCTTAGCCAGACTAACAAAGAAAAAGAGAGAACAGATGCAAATACACAAAATAAGGAATGAGCCAGGGGATATCACTACTGACCCCACAGAAATAAAGAGTATCATAAGAGGATACTTTGAAAAATTATATGCCAACATGAATGATAATTTAGAGGAAATGGACAAGTTTCTATAAACTCACAAACAGCCCACATTGATGAAAGAAGAAATTGATGAGCTCAACAGTCCAATTACAAGTAAAGAGATAGACTCAGTCATCAAAAACCTCCCAACTAAGAAGAGCCCAGGGCCAGGTGGCTTCACAGCTGAATTCTACCAAACATTCCGGAAAAAGCAAACACCAATTCTGCTTAAGCTCTTCCAAAAAATAGAAGTAGAAGGAATATTGACTAACTCATTCTATGATGCCAACATTACCCTAATACCAAAACCAAAAAAAGATACCACAAGAAAGGAAAATTACAGACCAATTCCTCTAATGAATCTAGATGCTAAAATCCTCAACAAAGTACTTGGTAATCACATTCAACAACATATCAAAATGATTATACACCATGACCAAGTGGGTTTCATCCCGGGTATGCAAGGATGGTTCAATATAAGAAAATCAATCAATGTAATACACCACATAAACAGATTGAAAGAAAAAATCACATCATCATCTCTATAGATGCAGAAATAGCATTCGACAAAATACAGCACTCTTTCCTCATAAAGAAACACTGCAAAAGCTAGGAATAGAAGGAAACTTTCTGAATATGATAAAGAGTATATATGAAAAAGCCAAAGTTAACATCATCTTCAATGGTGAAATTCTAAAAGCCTTACCTCTGAGATTGGGAAAAGACAAGGATGCCCATTATTACCATTAATATTTAACAATGTCTTAGAAGTAATTGCTTGAGCACTGAGGCAAGAAAAAGATATAAAAGGCATCCAAATTGGAAAAGAAGAAGTAAAAATTTCATTATTTACAGACGACATGATCCTATACGTAGAAAGCCCTGAGAAATCTGCAACAAACTTTCTAGAACTTATAAAGGAGTTCAGTAATGTTGCAGGCTATAAGATAAAGGCTCAAAAATAAGTAGCATTTCTGTACACCAATAATAAGCAATCTGAGGAGGAAATCAAGAAAAAAATACCATTTACAATAATAACTAAAAGAATCAAATACCTAGGAATAAATTTAACTAAAGATGTAAAGGATTTATATACAGAAAACTACACAATGCTGTTAAAGGAAATCAAAGAAGAGTTAACTAAATGGAAGAATATTCCCTGTTCATGGATAGGAAGACTAAACATCATCAAGATGTCTATCCTACCCAAGCTAATCTACAGACTTAATGCAATCCCAATAAAAATCAACACTGTATATTTATATATTTTATATATATATATATATATATATATATATTTTAATGCTTAGATTACATAAATGTTACACAAAAATTACAGGGATTTCCATGTACCCCACCTCCCATACCTCCCACAACATCCCACATAAACATCTTTCATCAGTGTGGCACATCACCTGCAATGGATATATATACCCTGGTGCTCTGTCACCAAGTATGGACCATAGTTCACATTATAGACCAAACTCTCCCACACAGTTCTGCATGCTATATGCTAATGTAAAATGACCTATATCTGTCATTGCAATGTCACTCAGGATAACTCCTAAGTCCCCAAAAAGCACCTGTATCACAATTGCTTTTCCCCTCACTGCTCCAAAAGTGTCCAGTGGTCACTGGCTCACATTCTCTGTTGTAATTTCTTCCATTGCTTGAATCACATTATTTCTACAACAGAATACCATTAAGTCCACTCGAGTCCATAGCTCTTCCCGCAATCCTGAGGACTTTGGGATGGTGATGTCCACTCCACCTCCAAGTGAGAGGGTGCTTATATCCCATGGATACGGTGGATGGGATCATCCTGCCTGCAGCTGCAGGCTCTCTCCATTCCCTGGGAGGCCGTTGTCCATCATCATCTCCTCACCAGGAGACTTGGGTGAGTCCATTGAGCTTTAGAGTAGGAGTTGCAGCTCCACTGAGATTCCAGGCACAACTGGCAAATGGGCAGGCCAGAGGTTCCAGTCTCCGTAAGTACACCTACAAACTCCAGCATCATATATAGGTTTGAACAGAAGGGACTGATGGACCATGTGCAGGGAGGACTTATTTGAGTCCAACTCTGTCACTCTCAGGAGCACACATTCCAAAGTATAGCCCACTGATAAGGCATCAATCTCTGGAGCTATCCCCCCTTATATAGCACCTGGGTGTCTCCAGAGCCCTCAGGAGCCCCTCTCTGTAGGGTGATATCCACTTTGGTGTTCTATGAGATCCTACTGAGGTGTGCATAAGCGTTACCTCTGGGATGACCTCCTGACTCTCTTTGTAGACTCTTAGCCACATGAACTCATTTGTCTTTACCTTTCCCCCATTTATTCAAGGTCTTTTTCCAGTCATATTGCCAGTTGGCACTTGGTATTAATCCCTCATTCCCAGGGAGGTTCATCCCTGGGAGTCATGTCTCATGCTGGGGGGAAGGTAACGCATTCATATACTGAGTTTGGCTTAGAGAGAGGACACATTTGAGCAACAAGGAAGCTCTCAGGTGGCAACCCTTAGGCACCCCATAAAAGTAGGCTAAGTTTCAATTACAAGAGCAAAGATTCATAAGGCTAATCATCGACAACAAGAACCCATCAGTGAACCCTACTCCTTTTCCAGACACTGCCCCTGCACTCAGGGGACATTGCTGCTCCCTTGGAGAATGTAGCAAAGCTCTCCAGGCTGGGAATTCAGTATTACCTCATTTATTGAGTGATTGTCTACCCACTATGACCATGCCCTAGCCCTTGATCATTTGAACAATTTTATATATCTTTCATGTATATTCTAGTGAACTTCCTCCCATGAAGCGCCCATCCCAGACACCCTCTAACAATTACTCTCTCCTGACCCCTCTGTAACCCTTCTGTGATCCAAAACTTCCTTGAAGATGAAGCCCATATAATAACCAAATACAATTAATAGGAAAATGAATTAATAAAGATAAGTTTAAATATAAGAGATAAAATACATGGAAACAAAAAAAACACTAGAAATAAAATAAAATTAAAATATTGGGATATTCATAAATGGGAAAAAACAAAAAAATTTAAAAAAAAGTGTTTCCCCTTTTTTACATTTTTCCTTTTATCACTGCATTAACGGATGTCCAGTCTGTACTGTGTCACCTGCCTCCTCTAAATCCCCAGTGTCTGCTGAATTTTCATTTAATTTTCAAAGAAGTTTTAGGTCACATCAAAGTCATACACAGAATACTAGAGCCTCCCATATACCTAACCACCTTCTCCTTTCCTCACTCCATATTAAAACCGTTTTTATGTGGATGGTAGCATTCTTATAACTGTTATATAGATAGTGAAGCTTAGCTACTAAACATTGTCAATGATTTACAGTATGGTTTACAATTTAGATGGTACAGTTTAATAATTTTTGATGATATTTACCATATCCTGTGTCCATCACTGTAATCTAATGAAAAACATTTCCCCTGACCACTAAATACCCCGTTTGATCTTTTCTGTTCTGTCCTCCCCATCTCCCTGAGGCACATGACACCCACTGTCTTGACTCATTGGATGACATGCTTCATAGTTACATGCAAAAAAGAGGTCTTGACATGCTGATTTTCCTTCCCTATTAGGATCCACCCTTGCTCCGAAGAGACAGCCACCTGTCTGGTTCTGGGTGAATTGGTCCTTCCAAAGATGGGGGTCCATCTCCTTCCCATTCACCGTGTGGGTCTCCAACACCCTGACACAACACATTATGACAGGATGAACACTCACACACTCCCCAGAAACCTACTCCAGATGCACCCCTTCCTTAATGCCCCCAAAACCTACACCTTAAACCAGTGACACTACCTTGTCATACTGCCATAAGAGCATTCCCACTCCTGCACTTTCAAACTCATATCCACAAATCTGATGTTCACCTAGTCCCCCTCCCATCTCTCCCCCTAGTATCCTGCATATTCTAACCCACCCTTCCTAATCTACCCACCTGTCAACCCTGCATCACCAAACCCAGTAATATCACTACCCACCTGTCCTGTCCTTCAATATGCAACTATATTCTATCACTTTACTATAGATTATGTCCGTATGGTTGATGGCTCACAACCTTCTCTTCTCCTTCACTCCCTTGTTAAACTATCTTTCAGACAATGGTTCTCAGAGACTGCTCACTTTCCTCAATTCAAATCAGTGAGGTCATATACAGTTCATCCATCAATGCCTGGCTTGCTTCACTCAACATAAGATCTTCAACATTCATCCATGTTACTCCATGTGTTAGCACTTTATTCCTTCTTACAGCTGAGGAATATTCCATTGTATGTGTGTACCATATTTTTCTTATCCATTCATCTGTTGATGGGCACTGGGGCTGATTCCAACTTTTGGCAATTGTGAACAATGCCGCTATGACCATTCGTGTGCATATATCTGTTCGTGTCTTTGCTTTCAGTTCTTCTGGATATATACCCAGCAGTGGATTTGCTGGATCATATGGAAGATCTATTGTTAGTTTTCTGAGGAACCACCAAACTGTCCTCCACAGTGGCTGGACCATTCCACAATCCCACCAGCAGGGGATGAGGGTTCCTATTCCTCCCCATCCTTGCCAACACCTATAGTCTGCTGTTTTTTTAATAGCTGCCATTCTGATGGGTGTAGGATGGTATCTCATTGTAGTTTTGATTTGTATTTCACTAATAGCTACCGATGTCAAGGATTTTTTCATGCGCTTTTTAGTCATTTGTATTTCTTCCTTGGAGAAGTGTCTTTTCAGGTCACTTGCCCATTTTTTAAATGGGTTGTTTGTCTTTTTATTTTCGAGGTGTAGGATTTCTTTACATATGCAGGATATTAGGCTCCTATCAGATATATGGTTGCCAAATATTTTCTCCCACTGGGTAGGCTGCCTTTTTATTTTCTTAATAACATCCTTTGAGAAGCAGAAGTTTTTAATTTTGAGGAGATGCCATTTATCTATTTTTTCTCTTGCTGCTCATGCTTTGGGTGTGAAGTTCATGAAACCATTTCCTATTACAAGGTCCTGTAGATGCTTCCCTACATTATCTTCCAAGGTATTTATGGTCTTGGCTCTTATATTTAGATATTTGTTCCATCTTGAGTTGATTTTTGTATAAGGTGTGAGATGGTATTCCTCTCTCATTCTTTTGGATATGGATATCCAGTTCTCCAAGCACCACTTGTTAAAGAGGCCATTCTCTCCCAACTGAGTGGGCTTGGTGGCCTTGTTGAATATCCAAAGAGTGTATGTGCAAGGAAGTATATCAGAACTCTCAATTTGGTTCCATTAGTCAGTATGTCTATCCTTATGACATTAGTATGCAGTTTTGATCACTGTAGCTTTGTAGTATCTTTTAAATTTAGGTAATGTGATACCTCCAACTTCATTTTTCTTTTTCAATATGTTTGTCAATTCAGGGCTTCTTACCTTTCCAAATAAATTTTGTAGTTAGTTTTTTCAGTTCCTTAAAAATACAGTGTTGATTTTTATTGTGATTGCATTAAATATGTGGATTAGTTTGTGGAGGATAAACATCTTCATGATGTTTATTCTTCCTTTCCATGAACAGGGAATATTCTTCCATTTATTTAATTCTTCTTTGATTTCCTTTAACAGTGTTGTGTAGTTTTCTGTATATAAGTCCTTTACATCTTTCTCTTTGACAGTTTTTCTTCTCATTTCATTTCCTTGGTTCTTCGTTTGTCCCCTTGAAGGCAAAAGATTAGGGCCAGAGGAATTGAAAGATGTGAGAAAGGAAGAAGGATAATAGTAATTTTGAAAAAAGTTAGAAGAGGGCCTGTATAAGACTTCATAAAATGAATATTTAACTGTTGTAGGCAGCATAGGGTAATAGGAAGAAAAGTGGCATACCTACAATGGACTGGGAAACTAAATAGAGGAGAATATATATAATGGTTTAGAAGGCTTGAATGATAAGGACAGAGATAAAGAATAAAGAGAGGGCTGAAAGGAAAAAGTTAATATTAATTAAAAAATGAAGAAAACAGAATAGATAGATTAGAAATTGACACCCTTGAAGTTGAGGGCTGATGAAAAAATATGGTATGTAAGAACCACAACAGAAAGCAGAAGGCAGGATGATGAAGGAAAGAAAAGAGATTGTGTTGGTGGACAAAATCAATATAGACAAAGAGTGGGAAATCACTGAAGAGGAAGCATAGCAAGAAAGAGAGAAGCTAGCAACACCTAATTTAAAATTTAAAAAGAGAATGAAATGAAATGAAAGAAAGAAAGAAAGAAAGAAAGAAAGAAAGAAAGAAAGAAAGAAAGAAAGAAAGAAAGAGAAAGAAAGATAAACGTAGGTGGGAAGGAAAGAGGAAAGAAAAGCAAGAGACAACAAATAAACAAAGAAAAACCAACCAACCACACAAGCAAGCAGTCAAACAAAGCTAAGGGACAACATTGTTCCTTCTTGGGCCTTTGTGGAACCCCTCAGCCTGCTTGTGTTCATCAATCAATTGCCCTGCAAGTTTGCAGGTTTTGAGGCAGATTTTAGCTATTAAACTAAATTTAAAAAGAAAAATTCTTTTTTTATTTTTTAAAGTGACTATCTTCTTTTGGTGAAATAAGAGACCCCAAAGAAGTCCTCTTCTAGACATCCCCTTCACCGAGGGGACCCTAACTAGGCTCGTGGAATCTAATCAAGCACTTTCCACTTCCTGGCCTCCCCAAGGGAGCTGAAGCTCTGATGCTTGTCAATGCAGAATGATAAAATTGGCTGACTCAGCCCCCTCTGGAACCAAGCCTCAGTATCACCTGGACTGTTGAGTAAATCAGGCTTCCTCAGTAGATTAGCCTGTCCCCTCAGCCTGGAGCTGCTTCAAGCTGGCTTATCTGCTCCCCAAAGCTATGAGTGGGTCCACACAGCCAAATCCACAGAAAGGAAACCCCTCTCCACCTTCTGTCAGAACCCTCCCACTCTCTGGGAATGCTCCCTCTCACTGGGTTGCCTGCAGGGGTTGGAGCGTATCCTTGGGCAGCTAGGTAAATCAACCTTCCTCAGTAGATTCGCCACTCCCCTAATCCTTGTGCCACTTCAAGCCAGCTATTTTGTTCCCAAAAGCTGCAAGGGGTTCCAGGCAGCCAAATCCATAGAAAGGAAACCCTTTCGACCCTCCACCAGAATCGTCCCATTCTCGGAGAATGCTCCCTCTCACTGGGTTACCGGTGGGAGTCGCAGCTCAAACCAGCCTTTTTCCTTAGGGTGGGGCTAAGCCATCTGCGTTAACCACCACAGGCAGGGGATAAACTCATGAATCTCTCCTGAGCAGTGCCATCCAGCTCCCTCCAGGGTGATGTCCCCAAATGTCTCACTCCGTGCACCCCCAGCACAGACCCCTGGGTAGGACCCTGTTCCCAATCAGCTGTCCTCAGAGAGCGAGTCAGTGAGTGCCCTCCAAAACTCGAGAACTGTTTTGTGTCCCAACATATGGTCTATCCTGGAGAAGGAGTCATAAGCACTTGAAAAAAATGTGTATCTTGCTGCTTTTTGGTTTATTGCTCTATAAGTCTGTTAGGTTTAGTTCATTTTTTAAATTATCCAAGCTCTCTGTTTCCTTATTTATCCTCTGTGCAGATGACCTCTCCAATACTGAGGGTGGTGTATTGAAGTCTACAACTATTATTGTAAATATATCTATTTTTCCTTTCAGTTTTCCAGTGTGTGACTCATGAA
>JAQZBX010107367.1:0-10659 GCA_029593785.1 Cabassous unicinctus
GCCCCGGTGCCGCGGTTCAAACCTTCGCGCGCCCTCAGGAAGCGACTTAACTTCCCCGGAAAAAGGAAAGCCGGAAGCCCCGCCCGCGCCCTCAGCGTAGGGCCAGAGGCCACGCCCCGTCGCACTGCCTACTAGGGGCGGAGCCGGAAGCCTGTTCCGAAGCCGTTCTACCTAGCGGAGATAAACCCGCTGAGGACCAGACTCCAGACGCACCAGCTGTCTGAACAAGAACTAAACACTAGGGTGAATTTTAGTTGAGTGATGCTTATTAGTTAAAAAAAAAAACCCTAAACAATATCTCAATAAAGCTGTCTTTAAAAAATAACTTGGCTAAAAATAGATGTCTTCCAAGTATGTTTTTGCACTTTTTTTCTAAAACGGTAAGTAGATATGTCTGCTATATTTATTTATTGCCACTTGTTATGAATAGTTACTGTCATTTAACAAGTATTTGTTGAGAGCTTATTATTTGCAAGCCGCACTGGGAATAAAGCAGGGAACAAAGCCCAGTTCTTTGGGGCCTAGACACTAACTGGAAAGAAACGACTAAACATCATTTGGTTGCAGTTGTGGATAAGGGTCTCTAAGATAAAATGCAGGCAGTGAGAGCATTTTCTTAACCAATTACAGCTTTATCTTCTCATCTGTCCTCATCTGTTTTGAGATACCAAAACAGAATTGTCCTTGCTTTCTGATAACACTCTATTTAGAGTGAACCTCCAATTTTAGACCCTCTCCCAAACTGTCCATCCAAAGGCCCAAATCCATTTATAAGAGGTTCTTTTTAACAGCCTCTGGCTGATATACCCCATGGTTCCCTATGTTTCCCTTTTCTGCAACAGAGTAATAAACCCAGAGTGTTCAGCTACAGGTGTGTTCTTGGTAGCCTTTGGCTGGAGGGTGAAGGCAATGTAAGTTGATGACAGGATGGCCAGATTCGGACCAGCATTTACATTTTATTGCCAAAACACAAAACCAACATTTTTTGGCTGCTTTGTATCCTAGCTCATTGGAAATTTGGACCAATTCTTACAAAAGACTCGTTCACCCATGTTTCTGTTGAAGATATGGCAAACCTGAAGACTAACAATTGTGACACAGGACCAATCCTTCCTTTTCTCATATACTGTGGAGGTTTTAAAACATTTGCACTTTCCTAGATGGCTTTCCATAAAGAGGTGGGGGTCCGTGTGCCCTGTCCTTGAATCTCATATGCCTTTAGTAACTTGCTTGGAGCCATTAGAAAGAAGTAATGCTGCATGACTTCCAAACAGAGCTTCCTCCTGTTTCATTTTGGAATGCTACTTCTCAGAACCCAATGCCATGCTGTGAGAAGGTCAAGTCATGTAGAGGCGCCACGTGTAGGTGGTTCTGCTCAGCAGCCCCAAACGAGAACTGGCTTCAACACACAGCCTAGTCACCAGACATGTGAGTGAAGAAACCTTCGGATGATTACAGCCCCCAGCTATTAGTTTTCCTCACTGAGGCTTCTGACAGTGTGGAATAGAGACAAGACATCTCTACTGTGCCCTGTCCAAATTCCTGAACCACAGAATCCATGAGCATAATCAAATGGTTATTATTCTAAGACACTAAGTTTGGGAGTATTTTTAAGCAGCACTAGTAAATGGAACATGTATTGACCCTGTTTGTGGCTACTCTGAGTACAGTAGTGGTTGATAACAATGAGCTAATGGACACAATATGGATGGTTATTCACAGTGCAACTGCTAGAAGTTTAAAGTATGTGCAGTTTGCATTTCTTAGTTCTGGTCTAATGATGTATTGCTCCTTCCCTACAGCAACCCTCACACGTCCAAGATTTACAGTGATCACTATCTTTAGAGAACTGCAGATTATGGTAATAAACACCATGTTTTAGGAGCCATTTAGAAAAAAATCCTGACAAATGAAATTTCCAAAGACTCCTAATACAACTTTACTTTCCTATTACAATAAGGAATTTAGAAGTTTTAATGTTTTATATTTCCTGGTTTTTCCATATAGACTTTGTTATTGAAATTATTATTGAATAAATACTGATTAAAATGTCTTCTGTCCTAGTATGGTTTCTCTGTTGCAAATCAAAGTAATTTTCTTATTATGTCATGTAAAAAAGTTCAACATCAAATTCTTTAAAGTACCAGGAGACCACTCCAAAAATGTAGAGGAAACAAAACTATTTAAATTTTATTTTCAAAGTCAAATTTTAATTCAGACTGAACAAACAAGCAGAAAAGTGAGAAAACTAACCTTATTAGCAGACAAATGTACCAATTGTAAAACAGTGGATTATTAACAGAGCTATTTACATGCATATTTACAAGCAATCCTTTTTTACATTAGTTTTATTTTTAGATAGTTGGAAAAAGATTTTTTGACATTAGGTAAAAATATTAATTAAATAGGGCCGAGGTGGTACAACATTATAGTAAAAGTATTAGAAAAGTGATCCTCAAGGTGTATAAATCATAAAGCAGATGAAAACTTGAGTGACAAAGATCTAGCAAAATTTTCTAGTAAAAAGTCAATGCAACTCATGCTTCAAAACAAAAGTTAGGAAGCCATATAAAGCAGAATGTTCTAGGCCTTAGGGTAATGAAATTAGTCAGGTGAAAAAAATTTTAAAGGCATTAAAGTAGCTGGAATAACAATTTTAGAATTGAAATAAAGAGTCTTGGTTGTTTAATTGGGAATTCTTAAAGTATTTCTTCCTTTTAATGACAGTTTAAAAGCCCTTGGTATCAAGTAGAATCTGCATATAATATTCATTGATATATTCCAAGACTTTAGCACTAAAGATTTTCATGATTGTGATTCATATTTGAAACCCAATTCACTGAGACACTAAGTAAACTAAAATGAAACCTAAAATACTCTTATCCAAAAAAGGATGCTATATTTTGCATTAATATGTTTTTCCAGACTAAGACTTTTCCCCAACAAAAGTAGAATTTAAAGGATAAGCTTCTAACCAGCTAGCAAAATTTACTTTCAACATTTCATTTATTTCAAAATCAATTTTATTGCAGCCAAAACAGTGGAATTAACTGTACATAATAAACTATTATATATATATACACATTTTAAGTTATAGGGAATAAAGTTTATTTTGGCAAATAGTGTTAAACAAAATTAAAGTTGCATACATTAGTAATTTAACTTAACATCCTTAATTTGGTATATGTGTGAAATTATTCTTGCTTTCCCATGTTCTGCTAAATCACCATACCTAAACAGCTTTATAAAACTGATATGCTGAAATTTAACTTTACTGCTTTCGCTTACGCTCTGATTCTAAACAAAACTTTTCATAAGCTTCTTCTATCTCTGGGTCCATCTCATCATCAATATCATCCAAGAATCTGCAAAAAAAGCAAAGATGATTCATAAGCTTAATATTTTTCAATCCATAAAATGTCTAGGATGCTAAATCACGAAAAACTAATGTACGTGACATAAACTTCCTAGAATAAGTTATACTAGAACCCAAGCACTAACTGTTTAGAATGGCACAAGTGTTAGTCCTCAGAAAACCAAATGTTTAATTTGGAGAGTTAAAATTAACACTAGTCAGAGTGAGGTCATCAACATGGTGACATAAGACATCCCCTGAAAAAACCTCCCCAGAGAATCAGTGAATAAAAGGACAAATCCCACTTGCTGAGAAATCTGGAGGATGGTAGAAACAGAAGAAGGGCTCCACAAATGCTGAATCAAAGAATAAGAAAAAATATCAGGTAGGAAATTTCCATCCTAGATCAGGCAGTTTGTTTCCATCCACCTCGCTTGGTGCCATGCAGCTTGGAAATCACATAGACACAGAGGCCCGGGTCCCTTGCGACGTGGACACAGTCTATAGAGCCACTTACAGCAAGTTAGAACCCCACAAACATCCAGTCACAGTAACCCAAGTCGGCACAGACTCAGGGTGGAGCACAAGCCTCTAAGTCCAGCTGCATGCTGCAAACAAAAGGGACTCGAAGGAGATGAGGAAAAAGAGAGAGAGAGAGAGAGAGAGAGAGACTGACTAAGGCAGAACTGTTGGCAAGAGGTGCGCTCACTCAATCCATTTATGCTGGCTTGACCACCTAAATGTAAACAGGTATTTGTGAGTGACCCACCTTTCTATATGACCTCATCTGCCTCCCCAAGGCAGTATATACTTATGGGAAGAAACTGGAGGCAGAAAAGGCTTACAGGAAAAAAAAAAGGGGGGGGATGGAGGATGAGTTGAGGAGTTAAACTGAGCTGCTGTAACACAGGATAGGTCCCAAAACTGAAAAGTGTAAGGAAAAGGGGGCACTGAGTGAGGGAGAATATTTTAAAGATTTATTTATTTTTATTTTATTTATCCCCCCCTTGCTGCTTGTGCTGCTGTGTCCATTCGCTGCGTGTCTTCTCTGTGTCTGCTTATCTCCCCCTTGCTGTGAGGTCTTGCCGCATCAGCCCACGGTGCCGCACGAGCCGGCCTGCCCTCACAAGGAGGCGCCGGGAAGCGAACCCGGGGCCTCTCATACGGTAAACGGGTGCTCTATCCATTGCGCTACACCCGCTTCCTGCCGTGAGGTTGCTGCATCAGCCCACCGCACCGCTCAGGCCGGCGTGCCCTCACAAGGAGGCCTCGGTACGCAAACCCGGGCCTCCCATATGGTAAACGGGGGCTCTATCCACTGAGCCACACCCGCTTCCCAGAATATTTTAAATTATACGAGTTAGAGAGAAAATTTTCTACAAAAACAAACAGAAAAGTCTAGATTTCTGGAGAAGGAAGAGAAGAAAGGAAACTTTTTCCTGGAGGTGAAACAATTGCACAAAAAGTACAAATTTTTTTTTTTTTGGTGGTACCAGGGATTGAACCTGGGACCTCATACATAGGAAGCAGATATTCAACCACTGATCTATACCAGCTCCCTTAAAAAGTGCAATCTTAAAAACTGTACTACACATCCAGGGCAAGAATCAGATGAAGAGCTCAGAAAATCTGAAAAGTTAAACACGAGCTATACTAAAGCTCTTTATATCAATCATATATATTTATGTACCTATCCACAGTGCCCCAAATTACATGAGGCAAACACTGGCAAAATTGAAGGGAGAAATAGAAACCTCTACCAATAATAGTTGGAGACTTCAATATTGAAGACTCTTATCAATAGATAGAACATCTAGACAGAAGATCAATAAGGAAATAGAAAACTTGAATAATACAGTAAAATGAACTAGACCTACCAGACATAACAGAAAATTTCATCCCCAAACAGCAGGATATGCATTCTGAATTGCACATGAATCATTCTCCAGGACAGACCACATGCTGGGTCACAAACAAGTCTCAATAAATTTAAAAAGATTGATATTATACAAAGCATCTTCTCTGACCATAATGCAATAAAGCAGGAAATCAGTGACAGGTGGAGAACTAGAAAATCCACAAGTATATGGAATTAAAATAACACACTCTTAAACAATCAGCTCAAAGAAAAAACTGCAAAGGAAATCAGTAAATATCTTGAGAAAAATGAAAACAATAGCACAACATATCAAAACTTATGGGATGCAGCAAAGGCAGTGCTGACAGGGAAATTTATAGTCCTAAGAGCTTCCATGAAAAAAGAAGACAGTTAAAATCAAAGACCTAACTGCACACCTGAAGGAACTAGAAAAAGAACAACAAACTAATCCCATGGCAAAGAGAAGGAAAGAAATGACAAAGATTAGAGCAGAAATAAATGAAGAAAAAAAAAAAAAAAAAAAAAAAAAAAAAAAAAAAAGAATGAACAAAACCAAAAGTTGATGCTTGAAAAGATCAATAAAATTGATAAACCCTTAGATAGACCGACAAAGAAAAAAAGAAAACACGCAACTAGATAAAATCAGAAATGAGAGGAGTGACATTACTAACCACACAGAAATAAAAGGATTATAAAAAGATTCTATGAACACTAACAAATTAGACAACCTAGATAAAATGGATAAATTCTTAGAAACACATGAACAACCTACACTGACCCTAGAAGAAACAGAAAATCTCAACAGAACAATGACAAGAGACTGAATGAATCATCAAAAACACCCCAACACAGAAAAGCCCAGGACCAGATGGCTTCACAGATGAATCCTACCAATTATTCCAGGAAGAATTAATACCAACCCTGCTCAAACTGTTCCAAAGAACAGGAGGGAACACTACCCAACTCATTCTATGAGCCAAAATCATCCTCATACCAAAGCCAGATAAAGCTACTACAAGAAAAGAAAATTACAGACCAATTTCTCTTATGAATATAGATGCAAAAATCCTCAACAAAATACTGGCAAATTGGATCCAACAGCACATTAAAAAAATTATACAGGGAAGCGGGTGTGGCGCAATGGATAGAGCACCCGTTTACCATATGAGAGGCCCCGGGTTCGCTTCCCAGCGCCTCCTTGTGAGGGCAGGCCGGCTCGCGCGGCACCGTGGGCTGATGCGGCAAGACCTCACAGCAAGGGGGAGATAAGCAGACACAGAGAAGACACCCAGCGAATGGACACAGCAGCACAAGCAGCAAGGGGGGGATAAATAAATAAAATAAATAAATCTTTAAAAATAAAAATAAAAATAAAAATAAAAAAATTATACACCATGATCAAGTGGATTTTATCCAGGTATGCAAGGATGGTTCAACATAAGAAAATCAATTAATGTAATACATCACATTAACAAAAGGAAAAAAACTCCATGATCATCTCCATTGATGCAGAAAAAGCATTTGACATAATACAGCATCGTTTCTGATAAAAACACTTTGAAAAATAGGAATAGAAGGAAACTTCCTCAACATGATAATGGGCATTTATGAAACACCCAAAGCTAATATCATGGTGAAAGACTGAAAGCTTTCCCTCTAAGACTTGGAACAGGCATGGTTGCCCACTGTCACCACTGTTATTCAACATTGTACTGGAAGTTCTAACCCGAGCAGTTAAGAAATAAAAGGCATCCAGATTGGAAAGGAAGAAGTAGAACTCTCCATACTTGCAGATGACATGATCCTATATACAGAAAATCCTGAAAAATGTACAACAAAGCTATTAGAGCTAATAAACGAATTCAGAAAAGTGGTGGGGTACAAGATCAACAAGCAAAAGTCAGTAGGGTTTCTCTACATTAGTAACGAGCAATCTGAGGAGGAAATCAAGATAAAAGTTCCATTTACAATAGGAACTAAAAGAATCAAATTATCTAGGAATAAATTTAACCAAGGATATGAAGGACTTGTAGACAGAAAACTGCAAAACATTGCTAATAGAAATCAAAGACAACCTAAATAAAAGGAAGGACATGCCATGTTCATGGATTAGAAGACTAAATATTGTTAAGATGTCAATTCTACCGAAAATGATTTACAGGTGCAACGCAATCCCTACCAAAATTCTAACAGGCTACTTTGAAGAAATGGAAAAGCCAATTATGAAATTTATTTGCAAGGAAAAGGTCCTCGAATAGCCAAAAACATCTTGAAAAAGAACAAAGTTGGAGGACCCACACTTTCTGACTTAAAAGCTACAGTGGTCAAAACAGCATGGTACTGGTACAAGGACAGATGTATTGACCAATGGAATCAAAGTGAGAGTTCAGATACAGACGCTTACATCTATAGACAATTAACTTTTGACAAGGCTGCCAAGTCCACTTAACAGGGACCATTTAACCAATGGCCCTCGGAGAACTGAATACTCCTAAGCAAAAGAATGAAAAAGGACCCCTATCTCATAACATACATAAAAATTAACTCAAAATGGATCAAAAACCTAAATATAAGAACTGGGAATATAAAACTCTTGGAAGAAAATGTAGGGAAGCATCTTCAGGATCTTGTGCTGGGCAATAGGTTCTTAGTCTTTACACCCAATGCAAAAGCAACAAAAGAAAAATTAGATAATTGGGACCGCCTCAAAATTAAAAACTTCCGTGCAAAGGACTTTGTAGCTGTTTGGCAATTTGATGTAATTATGAATTCCAAAAATATATTGGATCATGCTTGTAAACTGATCTGTTAATCTGGGCATGATTAAGTTATGATTAAGGCGTTGACTGGTCAGTAGGGCGTTGAGCCCCACCCCTTGGTGGGTGGGGAAATTGAATATAAAAGGCAAGGCAAAGGACAGAGGGAGCAGTTTTTGAGAAGCAGTTTTGATATTGGAGAGAAGGCCCCAGGAGAAGAGAAGCGAGCCGTTCGCCTGATAGTCTACAGCTGACCTTGTGGAGGAAACAGAGGAGCTAAGCCCAGAGAGAAACGCAGCCCCGGAAAGAGTGGAACCCAAGAAGCCTGAACCCTGGCGAACGTCGGCAGCTGCCTTGCTCCAACATATAGCAACAGATTTTGGTGAGGGAAGAAACTTAATGCTTTATGGCCTGGTAACTGTGGACTTCTACCCCAAATAAATACCCTTTATAAAGACCAACCAATCTCTGGTATTTCACATTAGCGCCCCTTTGGCTGACTAACACAGACTTTATCACAAAAGTGAAAAGACAACATACTCAATGGGAGAAAATATTTGGAAACCATGTATCTGATAAGGGTTTAATATTCAGAGTATATATAAAGGAATTCTACAATTCGATAAAAAGACAAACAACCCAATTAAAAAATGGGCAAAAGAATATTTTTCCAAAGAGGATATACAAATGGCTAAAAAGCATGTAAAAAAAAAAAAAAATGCACATCATTACTAGCTATTAGCGAAATGCAAATCAAAACCACAGTGAGATATCATTTCACACCCACTAGAATGGCTACTATTAAAAAAACAACAGAAAATTACAAGTGTTGGAGAGGATACAGAGAAATAGGAATACTCATTCAGTGCTGGTGGCAATGTAAAGTGGTACAGCCACTCTGGAAGACATTTTGGCAGTTCCTCAGGAAACTAAATATAGAATAAACATATACCTGGCAATTCTGTTATATATATCCAGAAGAACTGAAAGCAGATACTGGAACAGATATTTGCACACCAATGTTCATATAGCCATATTAGTCACAATTGTTAAAAGATGGAAGACACCCAGGTGTCCATCAACCAATGAACAGATAAACAAAATGTGGTATATACATACAATGGAATATTATTCAGCCATAAAAAAAGAATGAAGTCCTGATGCAAGCTACAACTTGGATGAACCTTGAAGACATTATGCTGAGTGATATAAGCCGGACACAAATGGATAAATATTATAAATATTTTATGATCTCACTGATATGAACCAATTATAATTAGCAAACTCACAGAGTTAAAATCGAGACTATAGATTTCCAGGAGAAGAAGTAGGGTTAGAGAATGGGGAGTTGATCCTTAATTTGTACAGAATTTCTATTTAAGTTGATTGCAAAGTTTTGGAAATGGATGGTGGTGATGGTAGCACATTATTGTGAGTGTAATTAACAGCACTGAATTTTATAGGTGAATGTGGTTAAAAGGGGATGAAATGTAACTAGAATAAAAATTTAAAAATAAAACATTGGACTGTATAACACAGTGAACCCTGTTGTAGACAACGGACTTTAGTTAATAGTACAAGTTTAAGAATGTTCTTTCATGAATTGTAATAGAGATACGACACTAATACAAGGCATTAATAATAGGATGGTATTTAGAAAAACAATACACCTAATATAAACTATGGACTATAGTTAATAGTACAATTTTTACCTTTTTTTTTTTTGGAGGTACCGGGGGCTGGGGATTGAACCCACAACCTCGTATGTGGGAAGCCAGAGCTCAACCACTGAGCCACCATGGCTTTTTTGAGTTGGTTTTTTTCGTTTGTTTTCATTTTTTTCAAGAGGCACCGGGAACCAAACCCAGGGACCTCCCATGTGGGAGGCGGGCACTCAAATGCTTGAGCCACATCTGCTCCCTAATAGTACCATTTTAATATTCTTTTTATCAATTGTAACAAAGGTACACACTAATGCAGTCTCAACAATAGGGGGTATATGGGAATAGTGTTATTTTTTACATGATATTTCTGTAAACATACATCTCTACTTAAAAAAAATTTTTTTTTTTTAATTTACACTGGATTCTGAGTCCCTTGTGTTTGAAGTTTAGTTTCTGCTACTCTTTTAAAAAGACATGTTAAATTCTATAATCTAATTGAAAAAGTAAATCTAAGGATTGACATAAAGGTGGAGCCTCAAGATTGACATTAATTTCATACATTTATCACACAATAATTAGAACATAATTTCAGATGTGCAATTGATCCTGGTGATGCATTAATATCTTGTCTATTTAACATCAGAAGTCAAACTAGTTTACTCCTGCAATGACAAGTCATATCCACATTTATCTGAACTTGGACAAACATAACAAGGAGCTACATTTGAGATCTCCTATTCCAGGTATTTTCCCACTACTAGACAGTTTAAAATGGTGGAGAACAAGGCTTTCCAGGTGGAGAAAAGGGTAATTTAAAGTGCCAATTAAAGATTTCATATAACATCCTCATTGAATTCCCACAATGATTTTTAAAAAAAATAGGTATTACTATCATCTTCATTTTAGAGCTGAAGAAAATAAGATTTTGGGAGGTTAAATGAATAATGTAAAATCTTGAGTAAAGTACATGGCAGAGTCAGAAATTGACTCTTTCATATTTTTTTT
>JAQZBX010107368.1:0-10657 GCA_029593785.1 Cabassous unicinctus
TAAGTGATACAGAAGACAGCACAACTGAAATTGAAGAGAAAAGAATGGAAAAAATTGAGCAGGGGCTCAGAGAGTTGAATGATAACACAAAATGCAGCAACATGTGTATCATGGGGGATCTAGAAGGAGAAGAGAAGGGGAAAGGGACAGAAAGAGTACTTGAAATAACAGCTGAAAATTTCACAACTCTCATGAAAGAAAGGAACTTACATGTCCAAGACACACGGCGTACCCCAATCAGAATAAATGTGATAGACCTACTCCAAGACACATACTACTCAGAATGACAAATGTTAAAGATAAAGAGAAAATTCTCAGAGCAGCAAAGAAGAAGCAAACCATCACATAAAAGGGATGCTCAGTAAGACTTAGTATGGATTTCTAATCAGAAACTATGGAGGTGAAAAGAAAGTAGTATAATACAATCCGGATACTGAAAGAGAAAAACATCCAGCTGAGAATTCTTTATCCAGCAAAACTGTCCTTACACTACTATGAAGGTGAGCTTAAAATAGTCACAAACAAACAGAAACTAAGAGAGTTCATAAAAAAGAATCCACATTTGCAAGAAACATTAAAAGAAGCCTTACAGCCTGAAAGAGAAAGACGGGAGAAAGAGGCTTGGAGGAGAGTACAGAAAAAAGAATAGCAGAAAAGATAACCAAAAGAGTAAAAAGACAGATAAAAATAAGATATGTGAAAACTAAAGAATAAAATAGTGGAAGTAAATCATGCATTTCTAGTAGTATTAAACTCCCCAATCAAAAGATATAGGCTGACAGTATGGATAAAAACATGTACCATCCATACGCTGCCTACAAGAGAATCACCTTAGACCCAGGGATACAAACTTGCTGAAAGTGAAAGGTTGGAAAAAGTAACCAAAAAAGAACAAGGGTAGCTATACTAATATCAGACAAAACAGACTTTAAATGCAAAAAATTTATAAGAGATACAGAAGGCCATTATGTATTAATAAAAGGGACAATCCACGAGGAAGAAACAACAGTCATAAATATCTATGCACTTAACCAGGGTGCCCCAAAATACATGAGGCAAACTCTGGCAAAACTGAAGGGAAAAACAGATATCTCTACAATAATAGTTGGAGACTTCAACACACCACTCACATCATTTGACAGAACTACACAGAAGATCAACAAGGAAACAGAGAACAATATGATAAAGAAGCTAGACCTAACAGACATATACAGAATGCTACACCTAAACTCAGCAGGTTATACATTCTTCTCAAGAGCCCATGGATCTTTCTCCAGGATAGACCACATGTTAGGTCACAATGTAGGTCTCAATAAATATAAAAAGATTGAAATTATACAAAGCACCTTCTTAGTTCAAAATGGAATGAAACTGGGAAGAAATAATAGACAAGAAAGAGACAAGTATGCAAATGTGTGCAAGCAGAAAAAAAGAAATAATAAAGATTAGAACAGAAATAAATGAAATTGAGAACAACAACAACAACAAAAACCCAATAATGAAAATCAACAAAACAAAAGCTGGTTCTTTGAGAAGATCAATAAAATTGACAAACCCCTACCTAGACTAACTAAGAAAAAAAAGAGAGAAAATGCAAATAAATAAATTCAGAGATGAAAGGGGGTGATGTTAATACTCACTCCACTGAAATAAAAAGGATCAAAAGAGGATATTAAGAAAAAATGTATGCCAACAAACTAGACTATGTAGATGAAATCAACAAATTCCTAGAAACGCACAACCTGCACTGATGTTACAAGAAATACAAGAACTTAACAAACCAATCACATTTAAAGAGATAGAATCAATCATCAAAAATCTCCCAACAGGTGGATTGTGGGAACGTGGTCAATGGGTTAGTAAGATAAAGCTTAGCTCTCACTAAAACAACAGAGAAAAAAGCCAGAGGCTGCAATGGGGACCTTCTTTGGGGTACAGCAAACCTGTACAGTTTCACAACTCCCAGAAGAGTGAGGGTCAGAGAGACAAAGAAGCCAAAACAACTAGGGCTCCCCTCCCCCACCCTCGAGATATTAAGTGAGGGTAAAACTTCTGGCAAATTGTATCTAACTGAGAAGAGAGCAAACATCCACCTCCAAGGGAGGGTACTCTGTCAACTAGGAGGGTACTGTATAGATAGAGAAGCCAGGGGTAAAACGCGGGGTGCTTACCTTGGTGGCTGGAAATGGCACACATACCAGCCCTCAGGGTGGATAGACTAGGTAGAGCCCCAGGCCCACTGCTCCAAATGGGAGTGTGACAGCAGATTCCCTGTGAGGAAGAGGGGTCTGGGAGGGTGGAGAGTGATTTTTTTGCAGTAAGTTTAGCCAGCTGGGCCCTCCTTGAATATCAGAAGGGACACCGACTTGACTGGGAGAGGAGAGGGGGATCATCTCAGGCAGGCAGTCACACCCAGCCGCCTAGATAAAGAGAAGAATTACATCAGAGAAGAGCCAGAGACAGGCAGCTGATCAGCACTACTCCAGCAGACTGCAGGGAATTCAAACTGCCTGAGGGAAAAGAAGCAGATAGCCTGCTGAAAAGCTCATTAACCTAAGGAGGCAGAAGAGATCAGTGGAAGAATTCCTGTATAGTATATACAAGGGCCCTGGTTCAATTGCTGGCTCTTCCTTGAGAAGTGATTCACCAGGTTATCAGGCATCCAGCTGAAACTTTATAACAGGGAGCATACAGACATTCTCTTTGTATTAGCTCTTCTTGTATCTCTTACTTTTTCAAAAAGAAATTTCCCTTTTTAAAAATTTCCCTTATTACACTCTCTAAAACCCAGTTCAAAACCTGCAGAAGGCAGGCTGCAGAGTGAGTGATTGATGAATACCAGGAGCCTGAGGAGATCCTTAAGGGTCTGAGAGAATGCCCTTTTTCCAGTTTTCTTTTATTTTTTTTTTTTAATTTTTCTGTTTCCTTTTTGTAAAGGCATCAAAGGTGTCTTCTTTCTTGCTTGCTGTGTATCCCCTTCCTTTGTATCTCTGATTCTTTGTTTTTTTTTTCCCTTTTGTTTACTGATTTACTCTACCTCTGTTATTTCTTTTCATTCCCTCATCTTTATATCTCTTCTTTTCTATTGTTGTTCTTTCATTCTACCTCTTTTATTTGACTTCCAATTTTTTTTGTTTATTTGTCTCTCTCCTTTTTTCTCTGTTTACTTTCTTTTTTACCTTTTTCTTTCCCACTTTTCTCTTTTCTTTTCCCCTATTCTCACCATTCCAGCCTTAAAATACATTCTATATATTTTTCTCTATTCTTGTTTCATTGTTTCTATTCCACCTTTCTAATCTTATTCCTCTGTGCTTCTTACTCATATTAATTTTTCAATTTCCTAGGTCTTATAAGGTTGCTTGCCTTCCTTTTACTATTATTATTAATATTATTCATTTTCTCTTCCTATTTCTTTCCTTTTCTCTGGTCTTAATTTTTTTCTTTCAAAGTAACATAGAAAACAACAAGGAAATAGAATAAGAGGAATGAAGTGTCAAAGTGAAACCTTACCACACCCACAAAAACAACGACAAAATAAAACCATAGAATGGAGAGAAGCTAAACAATTGAATGAACCCATTACGATAAACAGATGCCTAGAGGCCAACAAAAAATTACCAGCCATACTTAGAAACAGGAAGACATGGCCCAGTCCAATGAACAAACTAAAAATCAAGAGGAGATGCAGAACATCGAACAACTAATCAGAGATGCCCGAACAAATGTCATGAATCAAATTAATGAAGTGAAGGAAGAGATTAAGGATATTAAGATGACACTGGGAGAATACACTGAATAAATTGTAAACATGCATAAAAAGACAACAAATATGGTGATGAATGGCACAATCCAAGAAATGAAAAATATACTGGAAGCACACAACAGCAGATTTGAACAGGCAGAAGAAAGAATCAGTAATGTGGAAGATAGTACATCTGAAATCATAGAACAGATAGATTAAAAGGAAGAAAAAATTGAGCAGGGACTTAGGGATTTGAATGACAACATGAAACACACAAACATACACATTATAGGCATCCTACAGGGTGAAGAAAAGGGAAAAGGGAAAGAAGGAGTGTTGGAGGAAATAATGGCTGAAAATTTCCCAACCCTATTGAGGGAGATGAACATACATGTCTAGGAAGTGCAGCACAACCCAAAAGTATAAATCCTGACAGGCCTACTCCAAGACACATATTTGTCAAATTGTCGAATGCTGAAGACAACAAATGCTGAAAGCAGTAAGAGAAAAGAGACCCATCACATACAAGGGAAGCTCGATAAGATTAAGTGTTGATTTCTCCCCTGAAACCATGGAGGCAAGAAGGCAGTGGTATGATATAGTTAAGGTACTAAAAGAAAAAAAATTCCAGCCAAGAATTCTCTATCCAGCAAAGCTGGCATTCAAAACTGAGAGAGAGCTTAAAATGTTTACAGGTGAAGAGAAATTAAGAGAATAAGAAACCTGCACTTCAAGATATACTAAAGGGAGTTCTGCAGGTGGAAAGGAAAATACAGGAGAGAGAGAGTTGGAGGAGATTGTAAGAACAACTAAAAAAAATAAAAAGAGAAATAAACATGACATATAGCATACATAAACCTAAAGAAAATATGGCTAATGGAAGTAATTCCTTGACAATAATAACATTGAATGTTAATGGATTAAACTCACCGTCAATAGACACAGATTGGCAGAATGGATAAGGAAATATGACCCATCTATACACTGTGTACAGGAAACCCACTTTAAACCCAGGAATGAAAGGAAGCTGAAAGTGAATGACTGGAAAACAATTTTACAAGCAAACAATAAACAAAAAAGGGCAAGAGTAGCTATACTAATATAAGACAAAATAGACTTTAAATGCAAAATTATTTTAAGAGACAAAGGATACCACATATTAATAAAAGGGGTACTCTATCAAGAAGAAAGAACAATTATAAACATTTATGCACCTAACCAAGGTGCCTCAAAATACATGAGGCAAACACTTGAAAAACTAAGTGGAGAAATAGATGCCTCTACAATTATAGTGGGGGACTTTAACACATCATTATCAACATTACACAGAATATCTCAACAGAAAATTCAATAAAGAAACAAAGAATTTGAATAATACATTAGAGGACCTGGACCTAATAGATATATACAGAACATTATACCCATTCTTCTCGAGTGCACATGTATCATTCTCCAGGATAGATCACATCCTAGGCCACAGAACAACTCTCAATGAATGCAGAAAGATTGAAATTATACAAATTAATTTCTCTGACCACAATGTATAGAATATAGCTGGAAATCAGTAAGGGGCAGAGAACCAGATTAGGCACAAAGATATGGAAGTTAAACAACACACTCTTAGACAAAAGTGGGTCAATGAGTAAACCTCAAAAGAAACCAGTAACTACCTTGAAATGAATGAAAATGACAATACAATGTATCAAAACCTATGGGATGGAGCAAAAACGAGACTGAGAAGGAAATTCATAGCCATAAATGCCTATATTAAAAAAGAAAAAAAAGCTAAAGTAAAAGACTTAACAGCACACCTGGAGGAATTAGAAAAAGAACAACAAACTAACCCCAATGGAAGTAGAGAAAAAGAAATAAAAAGATTAAAGCAGAATTAAATGAACTTGAAAATAAGAAAACACTAGAAAAATAAACAAACCAAAAGCTAGTTCTTCAAGAATATTAATAAAATTGACAAACCCTTAGCAAAACAAATAAAGATAAAAACAGAGAAGATGCAAATACATAAAATAAGAAACGAGGAAGAGGATATCACTATTGACCCTAAAGAAAAAAAGACTATGAGGATACTTTGAAAAATTATATGACAAAAAGATGGATAGTTTACAGGAAATGGACGAATTCCTAGAAACATACAAGCAGCCTACACTATCAAAAGAAGAGATTGAAGAACTCAACAGACCAATCACAAGTAAAGAGATAGAATTAGTTATCAAAAGCCTCCCAACTGGGCCCTTGATATTGATGACTAGGCTTATGAGTCTTTGCTCTTGAAATTGAAACAGCCTATTGTTATGGGGTGCCTAAGGGTTGCCTCCTGAGAGCCTCCTTGTTACTCAAATGTGGCCTCTAAGACAAACTCAGCATATGAATGCATTACCTTCCTCCCAGTGTGGGACATGATTCCCAGGGATGAGCCTCCCTGGCATGAAGGGATTGCTACCAAGTGCCAACTGGCAATGCGACGGGAAAAAGAGTTTGAATAAAGGGGGAAAAGGTAAAGACAAATGAGTTTATATGACTAAGAGACATCAAAATGAGTCGGGAGGTCATCCCAGAGGTAATGCTTACACACATCTCAGCAGGATCTCATAGACTTCCAAAGTGGATACCACCCCAAATAGTGGGGCTCCCCAGGGCTCCAGAGACACCCAGGTCCTATGGTCAGGGAGGATAGTTCCAGAGTTTCATGCCTTGCCAGTGGGCCCTACTTTGGAGTTTGTGCTCATCAGAGTGACAGAATTGGGCTCAATTATGTCTGCCCTGCACATGGCTCATCTGCCCCTTCCATTTAAATCTATACTTGGTGCTGGAGTTTGTAGGCGTACATCCAGAGATTCGAGTCTTTGGGCTGTCCATGTGCCAGTTTGGCCCGGAACTTCAGTGGAGCTACAACACCTACTCTACAGCTCACTGAACTCACCCAGGACAACTGGCAGAGAGATGATGATGGACAACGGCCATCCCAAGGAACAGAGAGAGTCTGTTTCTGCAGGAGGATAGTCCCATCCATCTTCCCCATGGGATATAAGCCCCCTTTCAGTTGGAGGTAGAGTGAACATCACCATCCCAGACTCTTCAGGATTGGGGGAAGAGCTATGGACTAGAGTGGCCTTACTGGTATTCTACTATAGACATATTGTGATTCTAGCAATGGAAGAAATTACAACATTGGTGTGGAGCCTGTGGCCACTGGAGGTAGGGAGAAGGAAAAACAGTTGTAATAAGGGGACTTTTTGGTACTTGGGAATCATCCTGAATGATATTGCAATGACAGATATAGGCCATTTTATATCATCACATAACAATCAGAACTGTGTGGGAGAGATTATAGACTATAATATGAACTATGATCCATGCTTAATGGCAAAGCCCCAGGATGTGTTTATCAATTGCAATGAATGTGCCACACTAATGAAGGATGTTTATGTGGAAGGTTGTAGGAGGTGTGGGAAGTGGGGCATATGGGAATCTCTATATTTTTTGTGTAACATATATTTAATCTAAGTAGTTTTTTAAAAATAAAATAATCAATTTTCAAAAAAGCCTCCCAACTAAGAAGAGCCCAGGATCAGGCGATTTCACAGGTTAATTCTATCAAACATTCCAGAAAGAACTAACACAAATCCTGCTTAAAGCCTTCTAAAAAATAGAAGTAGAGGAAGCATTGTCTAACTCATTCTATGATGCCAACATTACCCTAATACCAAAGCCAAACAAAGATGCCACAAGAAAGGAAAACTATAGACCAATCTCTCTAATGAACTTAGATGCTAAAATTCTCAACCAGATACTTGCTAACCATATTCAACAAGACATAAAAGAATTATACACCATGACCAAGTGAGTTTCATTTCTGGTATGCAAGGATGGTTCAACATAAGAAAATTAATCAATGTAATACACCATATAAACAGATTGAAAGAAAAAAAATAACATGATCATCTCTATAGATGCAGAAAAAACATTTGACAAAATACAGCAAACTTCCTGATAAAAACACTACAAATGATAGAAATAGAAGGAAACTTCCTCAATATGATAAAGGGCATATATGAAAAACCCACAGCTAACATCATATTCAATGGTGAAATCCTAAAAGCTTTCCCTCTAAGACTGGGAACAAGAAAAGGACGCCCACTTTCACCACTTCTATTTAAAATAGTGTTAGAAGTACTTGCTTGAGCACTTAGGCAAGAAAAAGATATAAAAGGCATCCAAATTGGAAAAGGAAGAAGTGAAAATTCCACTATTTACAGATGACATGATCCCATACATAGAAAGGCCTGAGAAATCTACAACAAAGCTTCTAGAGCTTATAAATGACTTCAGTAAAGTTGCAGGTTAGAAGATCAATGTGCAAAATCAGTAGCATTTCTGTACACCAATAATGAGCAATCTGAGGAGGAAATCAGGAAAAAAATATCCCATTTACAATAGCAACTAAAAGAAACAAATACCTAGGAATAAATTTAACTAAAGATATAAATGACTTACACACAGAGAACTACACAACGCTGTTAAAAGAAATCAAAGAAGACTTAAATAAATGGAAGAATATTCCTTGTTCATGGATAGGAAGTTTAAACATCATTAAGATGTCTATCCTACTGATACTGATTATAGATTTGATGCAATCCCAATAAAAAATAAACACAGCATGTTTTACTGAATTGGAAAAACTAACTATGGAATTTATTTGGAAGGGCAAGAGGCCCTGAATAGCCAAACACATATTGAAAAAGAAAAATGAAATCAGAAGAATCACACTACTTGACTTTAAAACATACGACAAAGCTAGAGTGGTCAAAACTCCATGGTATTGGCACAAGGATAGACATACTGACCAATGGAAATGAATTGAGAGTTCTGATATAGATCCTCACATATACAATAAACTGATATTCGACAAGGCCACCAAGCCCATTCAACTAGGAGAGAATCACCTCTTCAGAAAATGGTGCTTAAAGAACTGGATATCCATATCCAAAAAATAAGAGAGGAACACCTTCTCTCACCTTCTACAAAAATTAACTCAAGACAGATCAAAGTTTGAAATGTTAGAGTCAAGACCATAAAGACCTTGGAAGATAATGTAGGGATCTTGTAGTGGGAAATGGTTCCATGAATTAAACACCCAAAGCATGGGCAACAAAAGAAAATATAGATAAATGGGACCTCCTCAAAATTAAAACCTTTTGCACTTCAGAGAAGTTTGTCAAGAAAGTGAAAAGACAGCCTACCCAGCAGAAGAAAATATTTGGTAACCACATATCTGATAGTTGTCTAATATCCAGCATATATAAAGAAATCCTTCACTTCAAAAATAAAAAGACAATCCCTCATCCACTGCTGGTGGGAATGTAGAATGGTGTAGCTACTGTGGAGGACAGTTTGGCAGTTCCTCAGAAAACTAACTATAGAACTGCCATACTAGCCAGCAATTCCACTGCTGGGTATAAACCCAGAAGAACTGAAAGCAAGGACACGAACAGATATATGCACACCAATGTTCATAGTGGCATTATTCACTATTGCCAAAACTTGAAAACAACCCAAATACCCAACAGATGAATAGATAAACAAATTGTGGTATATACATACAATGGAATATTACTCAGCGTAAGAAGGAATACAGTATTAACACACAAGATAACATGGGTGAATCTTGAGGACCTTATGTTGAAAGAAGCAAGCCAGGCATCTAAGGACAAATGTCATATGACTTCACTGACATGAATTAAGCAAATTGAGCAGACTTACAGAGCTAGAGTCTAGAAGATAGGTTTACAAGAAATAGAAAGGGAGAAGAATGTTGTCAGGCAATGCCCATATGGGCAAATTCTATGGTAAGGGGGAAGTGTGTAGCTGAGCACTGAAGAGATATGACAGGAGAGTAGTGATACTATTGGGTTGGGTGGTGCAGGGTTGACAGATGGGTAGAGCAGGGAGGGTGGATTGGATGGTCCATGGAACTAGGGGGAGGGTTGCAGGAGGGAACATGTGAACACTGGGGATTGGTGGGTTCATGGCTGAAACTACAATGTTTGGAATGCTTGTTTTGCAATATGGCAAGTGAGGATTACTGGTATGGGGTGCTGGATGTGGGGGGCATTCGGGACAGGGAGCACCTAGGGCAGGCTTCTAGGGAGCGTGTGAATGTTCATCTTGCCATAGTGTGTTATATCAATGGGTGGAGACCCACATAATGAGTGGCAAGGTGGTGAACTCCGATCCTGGGGAGGCCCACTATGTTCTCAAATAGAGGGGCAGGAGTATCTCAAGAGCATTGGTAGTGCCTAATGGGAAAGGACAAACCAGTGTGTCAAGACCTCAGTGTTGTTCCAAGTAACTATGAATTTTTTCCTTCAAGGAGTGAAGCCTGGTGGTTGCTGTGGGTCCTGAGGGGAGGGCAAGGGAGGAATAGAATAGATGGAACAGGGGGCATTTTGGAGAAGATGGAAGTGTTCTACATGATCTTGCTATAATGGATGCAGGCCATGTTGAATTGCATCAAAGTTTATAAAAGTGTATGGTCCAAAATGTAAACCAAAATATAAACCATTTACCATAGTTGGTAGCTATGTTTCAATATTTGTGCCTCAGTTGTGACAAACATACCATGCACATATACAATGTTATTAATAGGAGAAGGGAGAAAAGGGGGAGGAATGTTGGGTATATGGGAGTCCCCTGTATTCAGTGCATGACTTTTCTGTAACCTAAAACTTCTTTGAGTACAAAATGAAAAAAAAAAAAAGAAGGAAAACACTGGGGGAATAAACGGAAGACAATGTCTCTGTACATATAAGACAATGGATATAAGAGTGATGAAAGGGAAAATGTGAAAAAAAATTGTAAATATTTTTTCATTATTTTTATTATTCCAAATTTTTATTT
>JAQZBX010107369.1:0-10658 GCA_029593785.1 Cabassous unicinctus
CTTGGTGGGTGGGGAATCAAATATAAAAGGCATGGCAAGAACAGTTTTGAGAAGCAGTCTTTGAGAAGCAGCTTTGATGTTGGAAAGAAGGTCCCAGGAGAAGAGAAGCGAACCGTTCTCCTGATCGCCTACAGCTGACCTTGTGGAGGAAACAGGAGCTAAGCCTGGAGAGAAATGCAGCCCCGGGAAGAGAGTAACCCAAGAAGCCTGAATGCTGGCCAAATGTCGGCAGCTGTCTCATTCCAACACGTGACAATGGACTTTGGTGAGGGAAGAAACTTATGCTTTATGGCCTAGTAACTGTGGACTTCTACCCCAAAATAAATCCCCTTTATAAGACCAACACATTTTTGGTATTTCACATTAGCACCCCTTTGACTGACTAATACATGTGTATATAGCACAGTTTATTTATCCATTCATCAGTTGATAGACACCTGTTTTCCAACATTTGGCTATTGTGAATAACACTGTTATGAATATCAGTGTTCAGATCTCTATTCTTTTCACTGCTTTCAGTTCTTCTGGGTATATTCCTAGCAATGGTATTGCCAGGTCACATGGCAAGTCTATATTCAAACTTCCTTAGGAACTGCCAAGAAGTCCTCTACAGTGGCTGTACCATTCTACATTCCTAACGAGACAATAAGCATTCTTATCTCTCCACATCCCCTCCAATATTTAGAGTTTTCGAATTTTTCAGTAGTGGCCAGTCTAATAGGTGTGAAATGATAACTCATTGTAGTTTTGATTTGCATTTCCCTAATCACTAGTTATGTTGAATATTATTTCATGTGTTTCTTCACCATTTGTATTTCTTCTTGGGACAATTGTCTTTTCAAGTCTTTTGCCCATTGTTTAGTGAGATAGTTTGTGTTTATATTGTTGAGTTGTATGATCTCCTTACATCTCATGGATATTAAGCCCTTTTCAGATATATGATTGCTAAATATTTTCTCCTATTGTGTTGGCTGTCTTTACACCCTTTAACAATATCATTTGTGGTACAAAAGTGTTGAATTTTTAGGGGGTTTCCCATTTACCTACTTTCTCTTTTGTTGCTTTGTTTGTAAATTTTAAGAAACTACTGCCTACCACAAGATCTAGAAGAAGTTTTCCTACATTTTATTCCAGGGGTTTATCATTGTCACTTTTATATTTTATATTTAGTTCTTGATCCTCTTAAGTTAATTTTTTGTATAATTTGTGAGATAGTTGTCCTTTTTTTGGATATGGATATCCAGTTCTCCCAGCACTTTTCCTTCACTAGACTGTTCTGGCCCAGCTGGGTAGGCTTAGCAGCCTTGTTAAAAATCACTTCACTATAGATATGAGGGACTATTTCTGAGTTCTTGATTCAGTTCCCTTGGTCAATCTGTCTGTATTTATGAAAGTACCATGCTGTTTTTGGTACTTTAGCTAAGTAATATGCTTTGAAGTCAGGAAGTGAGATTACTCCAACTTCATTCTTCTTTTTTAGGACATTTTTGGCTTTTTTAATTATTGGCTTTTCCATTTCTGTAAATAAGGCTGTTAGGATTTTTATTAGGATTGTGTTGAATCTGTAAATTGGTTTGGATAGAAAAGAATCAATTGGATAGAAACTTAATCCTTGGTTAAGTTTAAGAAATAAACTTAACCAAGGACATAAAGGTCCTGTTTTCACAAAACTACCATATATTGCTAAAAGAAACCAAAGAAGACTTAAATAAATGGAAGGACATTCCATGTTCATTTATTGGAATGCTTCAATATTTGTTCATTAATTATAACAAATGTACCATACTCATGTAAAATGTTATTAATAGGGGAGAATGTGAAAAGGGAAGATGTGGTATATATGGGAATCTCTTCTGTTATGTGACTTTACTGTAACCTAAAGCTTCTTTTAAAATAAAGTGAAATAAAATAATATTTTGGGAACATACAGAAGAAATTGTTATTGTACATAAAAGGTAGATCTTATAGTGATGAAAGGCACAATGCAAAATATTATTTTTATTTTATTTTTTATTATTTATTATTTTTATTTTTTACTTTATTTATTTTTTGGTTTTGATTTTAGGGAAGTTTTGGATTGCAGTAGGGTTGCAGCTGTGGCAGTGGAGGATCACTGGTGATGGGTGTCAGTGGTGAGAGGATGTGTGGGGAGGGGTGCACTTGGGGCATGCCTCTATGAATATGAATGCATTCAAGTGATCATGGGTTGTTGTCTCAGTTGGTGGAGACCCACACAATAACCAAAGGAATATTGAATTCCCATCCTGGGAAACCTACTACATTCTCTAATGAAGTGACAAGGCTCCTTAGAGTATATGGGCAGTGCCTAGTGTAGGACAAAAGGCCCTTGATATTAATGCTTGTACTTACGAGTCTTGTTCTTGTGAAACTGAATGTTAGCCTAGTATTATATATTCTCTAAGAGTTACCTCCTGAAAGCCTCCTTGTTGCTCAAATGTGGCCTCTATCTATGCCAAACTCCGTATATATACTCACTGTCTTCCCCACTGTGTGGGATATGACTTGTAGGGATGAGCCTCCCTAGCACTGAGGGATTATTACCAAGAACCACCTGGCAATGCATCTGGAAAAAGACTTTGACCAAAAGGGGAAATTAAATACAAATGAGTTTTTATGGCTAAGAAATTTCAAAGTAAGTCTTGAGGTCATTCCAGAGGTTATGCTTATGCATATAGGAGTAAAGACTGCCACAGTAAAGAGTATCATAAGCAGGGGTACTCCTGAGGGGTCTAGAGACATCTAGACACTATAGGCAGGGCAGACAACCAAAGGAATTAGGCAGCCTCTCAGTGGGCCTTACCTTGGAGTATATGATAACTTTTCCCCCATTAGACTCATTTATAATATTCCTACACAAGGTTCTTCAGTCCTTTTTATTTGAACCTGTAATTAACACTATACCTATTAAATATGTGTCTAAGTGACTTAAAACTTCCTGCTGTTCATGTACCAGTTGAGCCCTGAATCTCAGCAAAGTTGTAGTCAAACTTACTCTCCAGTTCATTTGACTCACTCAGGATAACTAACAAAAGGATGATGATGGACAATGCCCATCCACAAAAAACAGAGTGTATCTACAACTGCAAGCAAGACAATTTCATCCATCTGTCCCATGGGATATAAGACCTTTCTTAATCAGAAGCAGAATGAGCATCACCATCCCAAAATGCACAAAGTCAAGGAATGGACAAACATAAGCGGGGGGGGGAACAACTCTGGACTAAAATAAACTTACTATTATTCTAGCAATGGAAGAACTTGTAACAATGATATAAAGGCAGTGGTCACCAGAAGTTCTGAGGGGACAGGGAAGACCGTGTAACATGAGACATTTTTGGGACATTGGAATTGTTCTGAATGACATTGCAATGACAGATAGAGTGCACAATACATCTTGTCAAAACCTATAAAATTGTGCCATGCAAAGTGTAAACCATAACATAAACTGTAGATCATGGTTAGTAGCAATGATTCAATATGTGTGCACCAATTGTAACAAATGCACCACACTAATGAAAGATGTTAATGGGGAAAAGTGTGGGAGGGGGAGGGGTGGAGTATATGGAAATCCCCTATACATTTGATGTAACATTTATGTAATCTGAAGCTTCTTTAAAAATAAAATTTTAAAAAAAAATGGTCTTACCTCATATAGCATTAAGAAAGATGCAGTTGAACATGAGTTCCCTAAACTAATCTTTTGATTGCAGGATTGGAATCCCAGTTAATTGCACAACCTTCTCAAGTGCCTTACACTAAGATTTGGACACTGATTTTTAAAGGGTGGAAACTGTGATGTTGGATGGGACATTTGTGTGGACACAAATGAGGCTGAAAACTTTGAAATCTTATTATTCTCTGAGTCTCTATTACTGATGGAAACAGCTTTTCTTCTCTTATATAAGGAAATTAGTTTCCTTGGCCTAAAAAAAATGAAGTTTTAAATGAGTTCAACTAGAACATTTGCTTCACAAGGGCAAGTCTATTCTTCTAAAGCTTGGCACTCCCGACACTTCATTGTCTCCATGATGATAATTTCAAGGAATTAAACACTAGCTTGACCCCAGGGTGAGAATAGCCATTTCTTTTCTATACACATGAGTGTAATCATAATATCATGCTAATTATGTTGTTGAGAACATGAGAACATGTGTGGAATATAGAGGAACATAGAAAACACTGGATTAAGGACTAATTTAGCAATAAACCTGCATTCAGCTAGAATTCAATATTTCATTTTCTAGTCCAATAAGGTATGAGTGACTCTAAATTTTTTAATTAATTGAAGTTTAACTATAGTCAATATGTTTATATGACAGAATATATCTGTCATAATATAGTATAAATCAGAAGATTTAGGAAAATAGACATGGTAGCAGGAGCTGTTACATGCAATCTGCTCGGCCCTATGCTAACAATACTCTCTGTATTAGACAACCAAAGGGGTGCTGAGGCAAAATACCAGAAATCTGTTGGGTTTTATAAAAGATATTTATTTGGGGTAGAAGCTTACAGTTACCAGGCCATAAAGCATAAGTTACCTCCCTCACCAAAGTCTGTTGCTCTAAGGGTAAAGCCTTCCTCCTCCTCTTAATGCTCTGTAGTCCCAGCTTCTTCCAATATCACCTGTAGGCTGGGATGAGTCTTGTCTCTCTTCTGGGGCTCCTTCCTCTCTGGGCTCAGCCATTCTGTTTTTTCCACAAGGTCAGCTGTAGACTATCAATTTCTCTTTCTTCCTGGGGCTTCTGCCATGTCTGCGGAGTCATCTCTATTCCTCTGTGTTCTTCTCCTGTGTGTTTACTTCCCTGGGTTCCAGCATCCAAAACTCCAACCTCCCTCCTCTGTTGAGTGGTTTTCTCTGTGTGTCCCTACCCACAAAGGGGGAGGGGACTCAATGTCCTACTGACGTGGCCCTATCAAAGCCCTAATCATAATTTAATCAAGCAAAAGTGAAACCTCTGAAGTTAGTACAAATCTAATATGCCCAGAGGAACAGACCAATTTACAAACATAATCCATTATCTCTTTTTGGAATTCGTAAACAATATCAAACTGCTATACTCTCTAAGGAAAGCTTATAGAACACTTCATTCACCAAGGCTTAAGAAATATTATTTAATACTGGAGGAATACCAGTATTTTTTAAAAACCTTATAATGGCTGTATTCTCTACTCCAGTTATGACAGTGGAAGATGCTACTATTTAATTGGGCTTCCTGATTTCATTAGGAGTAATGCATTCAGTGAGGGCAGTGTCTAAGTGGTGTCACTTAATTTTAAGAGAAAAGGTAAAAAAGAGAAAAGGTAAACATAACTATTGCAATAAACCACAGGGACATATCAGCATTCAAAGTGGATTAATATGCAGGGATCTGTTGCATGAACTAATTGATCATTTAGTCTCAAAAAAAAGAAAAATATTTTTACAATAAACCTAAGTGCTAAAATGAATAGAGTAGATGGTAGCACGTTAAAGTGAGTATAATTAACATTACTGATTTATAAATGAAATTGTGGCAGAAAGGGGCAGTCTAGGGATGTAAATGTCAATTGAAAGGAAGTTAGAGAATAATCCAGGGAATGTATAACATAGTGATTTTGGTGGTAGATGAAGATTATGGCTAATGGTATAAGAATGTTCTATTACAAAGTGTTAAGAATATGTGAACATGTGAAAATTACAACTAATATATCATACAGATAATTGTTAACAGTAATATCATAATATTTTTGCAGCAAGGACAAAGAAGATACTATATTAAATCTAAGGGACAAAAATAGGAGATAGCAGAAGATATGGGGTTTTTCCTTTTGTAGTAATGAAAATGTTCTAAAATTGACATGTGATGATAGCACAACTCTGTGATGAATACAAGAGCCACTGAGTGTACACTTTGAGTGGATTGTTCAAGGCAGATTCAATACAGTGAATCCTGTGGTGGATGATGGGTTGTAGTTAACAGAACAAATCTGAGAACATGCTCTCCTGAATTATATCAAATATATAATACAATACAGGATGTTAATAATTGGATGGGTTGGGGGAAAATACACCAAATGTAAGATAAGGACTATATTTAGTAGCAATATTCTTAAAATGCTCCTTCACAGTTTGTCACAAATGTTTCACAGCAATGCAAGGTGTTGGTGGAGGGGTGATATATGATATCCCTGTATGGTATGCATGTTTGTTTTGCAAGTTCACAACTTTTGTTATACACTTATTGTTTATGTATGTTTATATATGAATTACAAACTTCAATAAAATCGTTTAAAATAAAAAAAAAATCACTCAAGTGACCGTATTGGGAATATACAAGTGCTCATTAGTTCTCAAACCTAAATCAGTTAATGGATCCAGAGACTCTCCAATGACGGGGAAGCTAAGTCTTGTTGAGGAATGATCTCATAATGTAATTACAGAAATATATTTTAAATAATCCTCCGAGCCTTTTACACAGGGAACTATGGCATTTTGCACATGTGTATGAGAAAAACAAAACATTGAGCCTTAAAGGAGTATTGGGTTATGAGTTGACACTAATCCCTGGGAAGCAAAATACTACCTAGAGAAGAGATTTGTAGTGCTGAGAAGGAAAACAAGAGATTTTATTGTGTGCTTCTCAAAAAAGGTCCAATGTTTCTGAAGGTCCATACTGGTATTATTTCCCTACTTCCTGAATACATAGTTGGAATATAAAGAAATGACAACTTGAAGAAATTCCTAAATTCTTTACTTCACCTCTGCAATAGTGCTTTTGTGGAAGGAAGGGTAAATGGAAGTTCCTGGAAATGTTTCTCTTCCCCACTACCAAAATAATAACCCCAAACAATACAACATCTCTCAAGAAATGACAGTGATTGATGTCACCATCAAAGATTTGAAAGATTTAAGAGTGTGGAAGATAAACTGTGATGTTTCTATGGACCCATTTGTCTGTGGCATTTCAAAATATCACCTTTAAAGTGAAAGGAACTCATTTTTACCTTGAAATTTCCTCAACAAATAAATAGACATGATTTTGGCTCTCTTTTGGATTGTTTGAAGACAACATTTACCTTGCTTGGGTATGCCGTTCTGGCATATTTCCTGAAAAACTGATAAGTTTGACAGTCCTGAGGAAAGCAAGAGCAAGAGGGGCTTATGGCAGTTTGCCTCTACAAATCATCCAATAGTACTTGAATCATCTCTGATACATAGGGATTTTGTTTTTTTTAAAAAGTCTACAAAACTTCAAAAAGTGAATCAGAATGAAGACTCCTAAGGTTTGGGAGCATAGGCATGCCTTCTTTTTCTCACAACTATTCTCTATTTGAGAATCAGCTGCTGGAAGAAAATAAGTACCAGACTTGAGAATGCCAAGTGACTGTGAGTCAAGTTTCCCATTAGGAATTACATATCATATGTTCCATTATTTCACAATTTTGGACTTGGAGAGGCAGCATTCCAGCTTCATGTGGAAATACTGTATATGAGCCCAAGCTTGAGCAGGCACAACTGCATTGCATAATCAAATGCTTAGACTCTTATGGTCCCTGTGTATATAACTTTGTCCCCCCTTTTCCACTGACACACATGATTTTCTAGGGAATTTCCTATGTCCAGTTAAGAAAACTGGGATAAAAAGTACTCGACTTACAGATGGAACATATAATATGCAATTCCTAAGAGGGCTCTGAATAGAAAGAACTTCAGCAGTATATCTAAGTTTGATCATACTGGCACAGCCATAGTCTTTCCAGATGTACAGTCACACTCTGCAGTTCTTTATTAGCAAGGTTATTCATACACTACTGTTATCACTCAAATGTTACACAGAAGGAACAAAAATACAACTCCTCAGAATCGTTTCTGCTGTGCCCAGAGACCATGTGTGCTAGGCCAAGGATTTTGTGAGCTAATAGCTGCTGTCTGAGTCTTAACATTTACACTTCACCCCCAAGGGCAATGACCTTAGTAATTGTGGGGGTACTTATTATGGGCTAGAGTGTTAATATAAAAGTTTTTAAAAAATTTTTGCTGCTGTTGATGGTGTCATCACTTTTACCTGAAAAGGTTAAATATTGGCTAATTTCCTTTGTAATGCTATTCTCCAGGGAGCAATAAAAGTGAGCCACCCCATGTGGGGTGCTTTTAAGATCTAAGGCCACACCATGGTTTTCGTTTTTTCTACCATGGAGTGTTGTTACAGCAAGTAACAGAATATGTTTCTATGGATCTATCTGGACTTCAGCAAGGGATCCTTGGTTGCAATTTGCAACTAGACCAGAGCCACTGCTTTATGCACTAGAGCTTCTACAGGCATTACTCTACCCCGTTGGGGACCGTTATTTAATTGTTGGACCATGGTTCACAGCCACTTGCACAGATAGAGCTCAACTATCAGTACAAAGAGTTAAAGGGCTTTCTTTCCCCTTATAACAAGCTACACAGCCCACAGTTCAGCCCACTGGTCACATTGACTAAAGCCCATTTTACACAACATGGTGCTAGCCCTGGGCTGGATGGACACAGCCATGCACTGGCCTCAACTGGCCTCATCTGCACACTATGCAGATACTGGACTGTTCCCCCACCAAACTCTTAAGGGGGACTGTGCATCCTGGATAGGGATTACCCCTGCCTCAGGACTCAACGCTTCTGCATATGTCAGACCTCTGGCCGTGTCAATGGCTGTAAGGGCATATCGGCACTGCCAACTCAAAGGTAATGGCCTAATAAAATTTACATGCAATCTTGTGAGCGGGATATGTCCTCGCTTAATTTGACTCATAGTCCTGGGCAGTGGCCTCCAATGTAACAGAGAACATCAGGGACACACATGGCATGCTGTCCAAGTGGCCTCTGCATTTAGAGGTAAACCCTAAAGGCATGCAGCCTTCATCATTGTAGGGACTCCAGCATGTAGGAGTTTCTGGTGCAGCCACACAGTTGTGTTCTAAGCACTGTTTACCTGCAAGGTAAGCTTAGTTAATTGATCTGCTTCATCATTGCCTGGATGCAAAAGGGGGCAGTGAGCTGCTCCATGGAACACTGTCACTTCTTTAGACAATCCCTAATCTCATAGGTTTTCCCACATGGATTTTTCTCACAGGGATCGATGTGAGGCTGGCCTTATAGCCAACTATGAGCCACATTGCTTGCAATTTAGCCCATTGGTTACTCTGATTAAATCTTAATTTACACAAAATGGTATCAGTTTGAGGGTGCACTGCTCCAGCGGTCTATTGAGCCACCTATTCTTTGCTGGTCCTATCAGGGTATTATGTATGTTCTGGCATGGTACCTACCCCAGTTTTGTAAGGGGAAACTTCCTTCATTGGAACTTGTAAGGGGGCTTCAGGGTCCAGTGTCCCAGCATATGTAAAGAGACCTAAAATTTGCTGCAATTCTTTACACAATGTACTGGCAGCAAACATGCTCCTCTGTTCTAAATAGGTCCCCCACTTGGCCAGGGTCACCATCTGGGACATGCCACTTCGTGGCTGGGTGATCTAATTTTGCACCCACCCTTTTATGGGGTATGTGGTGAATATTTTTACCAGGGCTTCTCGGGTTATGGTTTCAGTACTCTGTGTGGCACCACACATGGCTGCCAATGGCTTCCCTATGAGATTTTAGTGCTTCTCTGCTTGTCTCCATAGCTGACTCTAAATCTGCAAGAGAATCAGAGGTTAGCATTACATTATCAATGTAATGATACATCCAAATGGCATCGGCATGCTGCCACTTTTCTAGGTCTAAAGTCACTCAACCATGCCAAATGGTGGGGCTGTGAATATAATCCATAGACAATACAGTAAAAGTTCACTGTTGACCTTCCCACATGAAGGTAAACTGATCCTGTGCTTCATCAGCAATGGTGATGGCGAAAGAGGCATTTTTTTTCCAAGTCCAAAACAAAATGATAAGTTCCCAGTGTCAAAGTCAAAACATCCATTAGGTCAAGAATAGAAGGCACAGCCTCATGTTGGGGAAGAACCACCTTCTTCAATTCCCGATAATCAACAGACATATGCCGTGTCCCATCAGGCTTATGTACGGGCCACACGGGAGCATTAAATGGGCTCCGGGACTCATGGAGGATTTGTACCTTGACCAGTTTTTTCATAGTTGTCGATACTCCTTTATGCCCTCCTGGCAAACAGTACTGTTTTATGGTTACTCTCCTGCGGGGTTTAGGCAGCACAACAGGGGCGTGTTTCCCTGTCGCCACCAGAGGAATCTTGGTCTGTTTGCTCTCAGACTAGCTATCATGGCTGCTCCCTCAAGGGGCAGTAGCATGTTGTACCAGCAAGTTTCTCATCTGACTTGTCAGGTCCCTGGTTATTGATGTCAAATGCAGCACCGAGCATGCCTATTTCTTGGACTACTTGTACGAGGTTAGCATATGTAGTCCACTGCCTCACCAAGTCTGGCAATTCTCCCACGTCATTGAAGACTATATGAACGGCTGTCTGGAGCCACTCCATCAATAAGTGGGTGGGGTTTCCTCCAGCATTCCGCTGCACATTTAAGAGCTCCTAGGGCATCAGGGGATGGCCAGCAATCGACACTAACTTCTCTATCTCAGTTCCGGAGCACAAAATGCCATCCACCCCAGCATCCCACAGATGCAGCAGCCATGTAGTTATGG
>JAQZBX010107370.1:0-10658 GCA_029593785.1 Cabassous unicinctus
AGCTGTTAATATTATTGTTGATGCTTTGGAAGTGATAAGTCACTTCTCCCTTTTTCTTTTTAAGATTCTCTGTCTTTTGATAATTTGACTGTAATATGTTTTGGTGTGGATCTCTTTCCATTTATCCTGCTTGGAGTTTGTTGGCATTCTTGGATAAATAGATTCATGCCTTTCATCAAATTTTAGAAGTTTTTGGCCATTATTATTCTTTCTGCCCCTCTCTCTCTCTTCTCCTACTGGAACTCCCATAATACATATGGTGATCTCCTTGACCGTGTCCCACAGGTTCCTTAGCCTCTGTTCCCTTTTCTTCATTCTTTTTTGTTTAGGCTCCTCAGACATGGTGGTTTCAGCTCTCCTATTTTCAAGTTCATTGATTCTTCTGCCTGCTCAAATTGGTTGTTGAACCGTTCTAGTGAATTTCTCAATTCATTTATTGTATGTTTCAGTTTCAGAATTTCTGTTTGTTTTCTTTTTATAATTTATAGTGTTTATTGATAGTCTCACTTTGTTCATACAACATTTTCCTGA
Organism: Cabassous unicinctus; assembly: GCA_029593785.1. Classification (NCBI taxonomy): domain Eukaryota; kingdom Metazoa; phylum Chordata; class Mammalia; order Cingulata; family Chlamyphoridae; genus Cabassous; species Cabassous unicinctus. Next base: position 532 of record JAQZBX010107370.1, read on the forward strand.
TTTCCTTTGGTTCTTTATATTTTCATTTAGCTTTTTGAGCATAGTTAAATCAGTGGATTTAAAATGTTTGTCTAGTAATTCCAATGTCTTCCTCAGGGATGGTTTCTGTCAATTAATTTTTTTAATGGGCCATACTTTCCTGTTTCCTTATAGTCTTTGTGCTTTTTTATTGAAAACTTGACATTCAAATATTATGTGACAGTTCTTGAAAACAGAATCTTTCCATTCCCCAGGTTTGCTGTTCCTATTTCATGAAGTTCAGCTAGTGTTTTAACTGAGAGTTTTTGAAAGCTAGGAGCTTAAAAAAAATTAAATAAGAAAACACTCTCTCAGTCTTTGTGGATTGACTCTGTGCTGGAGTACTCCTTTAACACTAAGTCAGACTACTTACAATTCTGCCTCCAGTTTCATTTTCTGCTTGTACTGACCCTATAGATCAGCCATGGCTAAAGTTTTGGGGCTTCTTGGGTCTTTTCTGAGCATGCATCCTGTCCTGGCGATGCATGTGACTTTCTAAATATCCTAGTATACATGAACAGTTTCAGTGCCATAACTTCTCTGGATGCATTTAAGTATCAGTCAAGAGAACTAACTACATTCTACTTCAACTCAAGGACTCACTGATTTATTTCAATGGCCTGTGAATTTCATGTCTGACTCTTCTCCTAAGGAACATAGAAGGTTAAAAAGAGAGTCTCTTCCCTGAGGTAAGAAGCTGCATTAATAATTTTTTAATTTGTTACTTTATTGAATATTTTAGGGTCCAATGTACATTCAGTGAAAACAAGGCTTCCTTGAAGTAATTTAGAGATACACGAAGTTTTCCAATATGACAAGAGTATTGTAGATCCCTTTGAGTTATGCAGTGAAGAATAAATATCTAATTATTGTAGTGTAATCATTGTCATGTCTTTTCATCTCCCAATACCCTAGTCCTTTCTTATTGTCTTTATCTCCCTACCCACATCAGCTCTTTTAAAAAGTGATCCTTTTGAGTTCAGTAGAGATAAAAGAGGCTTAAAGATAGAAATAACAAAAGTCCCTGTACTTCATGGGGATTATGAGTGGAATTAACATGAGTATTTAAAACAAAGCCACAGCTCATGATTTGGGAATGACAAGGTTATTTATTCACAGAAATCCTGGATACTGGTTAGGTTGTTATTAATCAGCTAATTCACGGCTGAGGTTGGGAAACTTCGTTTGCAGCTGGCAAACTATTAGGTTTTAGAATCTCTATCACACTACTCTTTTTAAAAGCAATGACTGAACATGGCATTAAAAATCAAGTTTTTTGAAACTTTCTAAAATGAAATATAAAGTCATCAATCTCTGCCACTTCCTCTCCCACCCCCAATGCCACACCCCAGATGTAAGTGTCATTTAATCATTTTTTCTTCATTCTTTTGGTGGTTACCATGATAATTTTAAATGTTTTTATTTCTGCCCATATTTATTGAGAGTTGCGAACCTTAGACAGCACCAATTTACCTATGCAATGAAAGATCAAGAGTTTAGGAACATTTTTATTATATGGTACTTCATCTTCTTTTCTCCAGAGTTCAGTTTTCTGAATTATTTTACTTAAGTTCTTCAAGCAGTGTAGCAGTGTGATATTGTTTATGAATTCCAAAAATAGATTTTGGATTCAGAGGTTTCACTTTTACTTGATTAAATAATGATTAAGGCTTTGATTGGGCCACATCAGTAGGACGTGGTGGGTGGGGACTCACAGAGAAATTGCACTGCAGAGAAAGGGGCTTGGAGTTTTGATCTTGGAGCCCAGGAAGTAAACACACAGAGAAGCAGATATGTGAGGAAGAAGAGAAGTATCCATTAAACACGGCAGAGGCCCCGGGAAGGGGGACTAGCTGTTTGCCTGATAGTCTACAGCTGGCCTTGTGGAGTGAGCAGAGCAGCTGAGCCTGAAGAGAAACTAGCCCCAGGAAGAGAGGAATCCAGGAAGCTTGAACCCTTGCAGGTGTTGGCAGCCATCTTGCTCCAACACATGGCAACAGACTTATGCTTTATGGCCTGGTAACTGTAAGCTTCTACCTCAAATAAATACCCTTTATAAAAGCCAACAGATTTCTGGTAGTTTGCATCAGTACCCCTTTGGCTGACTAAAACAAGTACTTTTATAACTTGCATTTCTGGATTTATCAACTTTAGAGAATATCTTTGAAGAGAGAATAACTTAGTACATTAATAATTCATTTTATTCTCATCCTTTCATCTATTAATTTTTATTGTTGTTTTAATGTAACTTTCATATCAAGATTTATAACATTTATATCATTCTCCCATATCTATAATATTATTTTCTGAGTTTTATCTATAGGTTTATTTTCAAAATTGAAACTTCCAAAAAGTGACTATTACACATTTTGAACCAAGTAAAGTAATAAGTCCCATAAAGGAAGAATTGTAATTCTACATCATTAAACCCTGCTACTTCTACACCCAAAATAGCCAAGTGTCAAGGCTCAAGTGATTCTGATGTATTGACTTATTGACTTATTTATTTATAGTTTTCTTCATTCTTTTTATGTCCTATTCAATTGTACTGTTTTTGTATCTCACATTATCTTTTTCCTTTTACATGCCTTTCCCCTTGAGGTATCTCCTTGAGCGTTCTATTTTTTAATATGGACTGGCTGATTTTTATGTTTTATGAGAGCTTGAATACCTGAAAAGTATTTTGCCCAATACATGCTTAATAATTTGATTGGGTATATATTTCAAGGTTTGAAAACCAGAAATTTGAAAAGAAATTATTGCATTGTCTTTTTTGAATTTAAAAAAAATTTTTTGAAGTATATCATTCATACATGAACATATATAGACAATAAGTATATAGTAAAAGTTGTGAACTTACAAAATAAAGTTGCATAACATCATACAGGGATCCCATATATCACTCACCACCAACACCTTGAATTGTTGTGAAACATTTGTTACACATTATGAAAGAATATCATCAAAATATTACTACTAACTATAGTACGTATCTTACATTTGGTGCATTTTCTCCCCAAATCACCCTCCCTATTATTATTTTTTAATTTTTAACTTTTAATTTTTTATTATTTAAATATATTTTTATTACTGAAGTTGTGAACTTACAAAACAATCATACACATGTGTAGAATTCCCATACAACACCCCTTCACCAACACATCATATCATGGTGGAACATTTGTTACAGATTATGAGATAATATCATCAGATTATTACCACCAACCATGGTCCATAGTGTACATTTGGCATATTTTTCCATTCCTCCCCATGATCAACACAGTATACCATTGGCATTGATGCAAGAATATTACATTATTGTTGTTGACCACAGTCCTTAGGTCACTCCAGTTGTATTTTCCCATGCTTCTCCACATTCCCATCACTCTGCAATAATGACATACATCTTCTCTAGCTCAAAGAAGGACACTCTTACATCTATACCATCAACCACATTTCTCATTCACTTCTGGGTTCATTGTGTTATTCAGTCCCTAGATTATTCTCTAGCTTTCTTTCCCTCCCCTCCCCTCCCCTCCCCTCCCTTCCCTTCATACATTAAGCATCAGTAGCCCTTCTTAGCCATCTTCTTATCTCCTAATAACCTATACTTTAGGTTTTAATGCCATGCATTTATTCTTCATATTTAGGTCATATTAATGAGACCATGCAACATTTGTCCTTTTGTGTCTGGCTTACTTCATGTAGTATAATGTCTTCAAGATTCATCTATGTTATCATATGTATCCCAATTTCATTTCTTCTTACTGCTGTGTAGTCCATCATATATACACACACACACACACACAAACACACACCACGTTTTGTTTATCCATTCATTGGTTGATGGGCAGTTGGGTTGTTTCCATCTTTTGGCAATTGTAAGTAATGCCGCTATGAACATTGGTGTGCAAATGTCTGTTCATGTCACAGTTTTCAGTTCTTCTGGATATATTCTTAGTAGAGGAACTGCTGGATCATATGGCATTTCTATATTTTGCTTCTTGAGGAACTGCCCAGCTGTCTTCCACAGAGGCTGCACCATTTTACAATCCCACCAACAGTGAAGGAGTGTTCCCATTTCTCCACATCCTCTCCAGCACTTATTGTTTTCTGTTTTTTTAATAATGGCCATTCTATGCAGTGTGAAATGATATCTCATTGTCATTTTGATTTGCATTTCCCTAATAGCTAGTGATATGGAACATTTTTTTCATGTGCTTTTGGTTATTTGTATTTCCTCTTTGGAGAAATGTCTATTTAAATCTTTTGCCCATTTTTTAATTGGATTGCTTGTTCTTTTTTTGTTGAGTTGTATGATCTCTTTATATAGAATAGAAATCAAATCCTTAGTGGATATGTGGTTTCGAAATATTTTCTCCCATTGAGTGGGCTGTTGCATTGTCTTTTAATATCCATTGCTGCTCATGAGAAGTTTAATATTAGTTAAACATTTATAATTTTTTTTACTCTAGGACTTCTAAAATTCACTGAGTGTTTCAATGTGCAGAGTTTTCTTCATCATTGATTTTGCTATCAATTTAACTAAATCTGCATTTTTATCAGTTCAAGGAAACTGTCCTCTTTCTCATTTTCATTGTCTTTGTCATTGTTGGTCATCTTCTTTATTATCAATATCATTATTGTTATTATTACCTTAATTAACTTCCATTCTATTGTATGCTTCTGAAATGCCCTTTGGAGAAATATTTGACTTTCTATGTCAAATATTTCCCCCTGGGTGGGTGGGATGTACAAGGGTAAGGACCGGGTGAAATTGCACTGGGGGCTGGACTCCTTTTCTAGATACTTCCATCCCTGTCTGTACCTCTTTTTGTCTCAGCTACAGGCCAGAGTAGCCAACATCTCCAGTCTTTCTCCCACACATTTATGACTTCTGCTCAGCCCCATTTTATCTCATATGGGGCCTTTTACCTATCTGTGTTTACTGGAAGGATCCTCAGTGTATTAGTTAGGGTTCTCCAGGGAAACAGAACTGATAGGTTACTAAAAGATTTATTATAAGAATTGGCTCATGTGACCATGAGGATTCCATTGGGCAGGCCACAAACTGAAAACACCTGTAAAGGTGATTCTGAAATCTAGCATGTTCAAACTTTGTAGAGCAGTCCATAAGCTGTAAACTCTGTTAAAGTTCAATTATATTCCATAGGAGAAGCTGGCTTGTTAAAGTCGAGGCAGAAATTCTTTCTGACTTCTGAAATCCTCAGTTCTTGCTTTTAATTCCTCCATGTGATTGGATGAGAATATTCCCCATTTTGCTGAGGGCAATATCCTTAGTTGACTGTAGATACAATCAACCTTAGATGCCCTCAACTGAGTATAGATGCTGAATCCATCTATGAAATACCCTTACAGTTACAATCGGTCCAGTGCTTGCTTGACCAAACAACTGGACACCATAACCTAGCCAAGTTGACACATGAATTTAACCATCACCCTCAGGTGTGCAGACTAGTTTATGAGGAGGGAAGTACCTCTGTGTACCAAATTAATAGGCATCTCCTTTGTGTCAGGCACTGGCACAGGCAAGGCTCTCTGAGAGTCATACTTGAAAAATGTATCATCTGCTATGTTTGGATCTCAAGCAGGGACTTACATCAGGGAAGAATGCTGACACTGCTCTTCATGAATCATTAAGAGAAGGAAAGCATAAGAGGTGAAAAGTTGGCAGTCATTTATGACAATAGGCTATTACAAGCAGGTTCAGAGTCTTCAATTTTTAAGTTTCTTACCCCCGACTGTTGTTCAAATGATCAAAATGGGGTCCTCCCTGATATTGATTTAAATCTTTAGAGAAATGAAAAGACATTTAAAGGGCAAACCAACTTCATAAAGTGACATTAAAAGGTTTTAAAATAGTTTTTTGCTTCTAAAGGGTGTTTGTAAATGTCAGAAGTAACATATTGATTATAGTCCTAGCAAATCTTGCTCAGGGCTGCTTAGTTGCTTTTGGCTTAACTAATGCTATTGACTCATGGTCATGGTATAGGGAAATATCTCAGTCACCTTACTTTGCCTAAACTTTCCCAACTCACTGGATTTTATTCATGAATAAAAAGTGCCATCAAATCTGTGATGCTTATAATTCTTGTGCAATTTAAGTTCTCATGTAAATTACATATGGCTAAAGTCTTGAAAATAGCTATAGAAGTTAGTTCACAGGCTTCTTAGATGTTGTCCTACAGGTTCCTGGAGAATGTTGGAAGTTGGTTGCTTCATCTGAGAATGTGATCTCGCATGGTTTAACAAATGAATAGGCTTAACAAAAGATACATAATCCCCTTTAAATAAAGATGGGGCTATATATCCTCATCCACATTTACTAGGTTCAGATCACCATGATGAAAATATCTGATACTATTTGCTAATACTTAATAATTATTAGTGGGAGCCAAGAACATTGTGGAGAAAGTTAATATCATCATCAGTCAACATGAACACAATCTTGGACAAGTCCCTTAATTTATCTGAACTCATTTTTCCAATTTGTAAACAATAGAGACCATAATAACTGCTCTGACTGTGGGGTGATACTAAAGTTCCAAGGAGTTGAGAATGATGCACTTGTGTATTCTCAGTTACAGTTTGAAAAGACCTTTCAGGAACTGGTGAGACTGAAACCAATGGCTTCCCTTCTGATCTTCAAGACCATCCAGATTCTAGATGTGGGATGTATTAATGGAACTTAACCTAGCCAGGAAGTAAGTATGGGTTTTAAATCATGGCTTGGCACCTGTGTGTCCACGTATATCAGCGCATGCCAACTGTGCTGGTGGCTGTGGCTGTAATGGTACACAGCTTCAACAAACCATAAAGACATAATTTATCAGCAAAACAAAACTATTAGCAACTAATGGAGATGAATTTGCTTTATTATTTTAAAAATTTTATACAGTGTAATAAAACCATTAATGTTTTTAGGGGGAAGAAAGTTGTTTTTATTATAAGAGTTTTAACATGCTCATGGTAAACAAATTATAATAGTAATGAAGTATGTAATGTGAAAATTAAAATCCTTTTCCTGACCCCCATCTCATTCTCCCAAGAAAATGACTTAATAGTTTCTCATATATCCCCTCCAAAATTGTCTATTGTAACAGGAATGAGAACAACTATTTACACTTTTCTGACCTATCTTAATATATGTAAATATAAGAAAACCATTAAGAATCCCCAGATATCCTTTCTCTAGAGTCACATATGGTAAAATACTTCACCACTTTTGTTTTCTCTCTCTTTCTCAACATATATTGATATTTATACATATTACTGAACCATTTGAATGTAAGTTGAAGATGTAATGACATGTCACCTCAATGTTTTGTTTTAGCATGTATTTCCTAAGAACTAGACCTCTCTCCACAGTAGCCACGATACCATTAGCACACCCAAGAAATTTTAAATTCATGCAATAATATTAACTAGTCTATAGCCCATATTCAGATTTTCTCAGTCTTTAAAAAGTGGTCTTTACAGAAGTTATTGATGTTGCTTTCATATCCAGGCAAACATCACATATTGCATTTGATGATGTCTCATAATCAAGTCTCCTTTAGTATAGTACAATTCTTTGGTCATTTTATCTTTTTCTTTTTAAATTAGAGTTGTAGGTTTACAGAACAAGCATGCATGAAATACAGGATTCCCATATAGCACCCTATTATTAACACCTTGCATTGATGTGGCACATATGTTACAATTGAAGAAAGCACATTTTTTATGCTTGTAATATTAACTACATTCCAAGGTTTAACTTAAGAGTTCACTGTATCATGTAGTTCCATGATTTTTTAAAATTTTTATTCTAGTAACAAATATAAAGCCTAAAATTTCCTTTAAACCACATTCAAATATATAATTCAGTGCTGTTAATTACGTTCACAGTGTAGTGTTACCATCACCACCATGCATTACCATCATCCCAAATAGAAACTCTGTACCTTTAAAGCCTTAACACTCTATTCCCTAAACCCACCCTGTCCCCTGACTGTATGAGTTAACTTATTCTAATTATTTCATATCAGTGAGATCATACAATATTTGTCCTTTTGTGTCTGGCTTATGCCACTCAACATGATGTCTTCAAGGATTATCAGTGTTGTCGCATGTGGCAGAACTTCCTTCCCTTTTATGGCAGAATAATATTCCATTGTGTATATATGCCACGTTTTGTTTATCCATTTATCAGTTTATGGACACTTGGGTTTCTTCCATCTTTTGGCAATTGTGAATAAAGCCTCTATGAACAACAATGCGCAAATATCTCTTCAAGTCCCTGCTTGCAGTCTTTTGGGGTATATACCTAGAATTGAGATTGCTGGGTCATATCATAATTCTATACCTAACTTTCTGAGAACTGCCAAACTGTCTTCAACAGAAGCTTCACCATTTTACATTCCCACCAGCAATGAATGAATGTTCCTGGTTCTCCACATCCTCTACTTGTAATTTTTCATTTTTTTAATAGTAGCCATTCTAGTGGATGGGTAATGGTATCGCATTGTGGTTTTGATTTGCATTCTACTAATGACTAATGATGTTGAGTATCTTTTCAAGCCCTTTTTTTTTTTTGGCTGTTTCTATATCTTCTTTGTAGAAATGTCTTCTCAAGTCTTTTGCCCATTTTTAAATTGGGTTGTTTGTCTTTTTGTTATTGAGTTGAGGATTTCTTAATATGTTCTGGATATTAAATCCTTATCAGATATGTGGTTTCTAAATATTTTCTCCCATTGTGTATGGTGCCATTTTAATTTCATGATAAAGTCCTTTGAGGCACAAATGTTTAGAAATTTGATGAGGTCTCATTTATCTATTTTTTTCTTTTGTTGCTTATATAGTCTAAGAAATCATTGACTAACACACAGTCCTGAAGATGCTTCCCTACATTTCCTTCTAAGATATTAATATTCCTCGTTCTTAAATTTAGGTCTTTGAATTCATTTTGTGTTGATTTTTGTCCTTCATTCTTTTGCCAGTGGAGATCCAACTTTACCAGCTCATTTGTTGAAGAGACTATTCTTTCTCAATAGAGTGGTCTTTGACCCTTGTCAAAAATCACTTGGCCATTCATGTGAGAGTTGATTTCTGAGCTCTGCATTTGATTCCCTTGGTCTATACATCTGTCTTTTTGCTGTACCATGCTGTTTTGATTACTGTGGTTTTGTAATAAGTTTTAAGATCAAAAAGTGTATTACAACTTTGCTCTTCTTTTTCAAGATGGCTTTAGCTATTCAGGGCCTCTTATCCTTCCGTATAAATCTGATGGTTGTCTTTCCATTTCTGTGAAGATGTTGTTGGAATTGTGATTGTGATTGCATTGAATCTGTGATTCGCTTCAGGTAGAATTGACATCTTAACATTATTAATCTTCCAATCCCTGAACACAGAATATCCTTCCTTTTATTTAGGTCTTCTTTAATTTCTTTTATCAATGTTTTGCAGTTTTCTCTGTACAAATCCTTTGCATCTTTGATTAGATTTATTCCTAGATATTTGATTCTTTTAGTTGCTACTGTAAATGGAATTGTTTTCTTTATTTCTTCTTTTATTGTTCATTGCTAGCGTATAGAAACACTACTGATTTTTGGATGTTGATTTTGTACCCTGCCACTTTGCTGAATTAAGTTATTAGCTCTAGAAACTTTTTTGTGGATTTTTTCAGGATTTTCTATATATAGGATCATATCATCTGCAAATAGGGAAAGTTTTACTTCTTCCTGTACAATTTAGATGTCTTTTATTTCTTTTTCTTCCCTAATTACTCTGGCTACAACTTCCAGGACTATGTTGAGTAACAGCAGTGGCAGTGAGTATCCTTGTCTTGTTCCTGATCTTCACGGGAAAGCTTTCAATTTTTACCATTAAGTATCATGTTAGCTATAGGATTTTCATACATGCCCTTTATCATGTTGAGTCAGCTGCCTTTTCATCCTCTTGACAAAGTCCTTTGAGGTATGAAAGTGTTTAATTTTGAGGAGGTCCCATTTATCTGTTTTTTCTTCCCTTACTCATGCTTTGGGTATAAGATTTAAAAGACCCCCATCTACCATAAAATCTCAAAGATATTTCCCTACATTATCTTCTAG